>DWEC01000568.1:0-16346 GCA_018245735.1 Microceris miodesmiata
GAGATGAGAGATCGCCAGAGCTAAATATCCACGACTGTTTTTGTCCATTAAAAGCCATGTTACACAGTGATTCCCAATTGTTATCGACATATAGCAAACGTGAAGCCTCACCAAAGCTTTTAAGGGTGATTTAAAAGCGACAGACCAGGCTTAACACAGTCTTTACAAAGCGACAAATAAAAGTAGTAGCTTAATACTTAGGGCCTTTCGCACCTTACCGAAAGACTCGCGGCCGGCGATAGTGGCCATCAAATTGTCATACACTTATTAGTCCTATCGCTAATCTTTCACGTTCAGACTCGAACCCAACACTATTATAAGTTGTTTCATGATAATTCGGCCATGCCGTGACGTTAGCGGGGCGGGAAGTATTTTTAATCGCATCCCCTATGCAGATATTTCCTCTTTATTTGACTACATAATATCCGCGGCTCCGCAGCCAACTCCATTGTCCAACAGGACTTTAAGTAAATAGACATTGAAATTTATACATACTAGTATTTAGAGGATTTTCCGGGCCGAGTTCATAAACGAAGTTAAACTAAAATTTATGTTGAAATAAAAAGAGGAACTTGTCATCGTGAGTCGTGTGATCTATGTACATACGTAGTTTATATAGCGATACGGAGTTTATATAGCGTAATTCGATGAACTTAAAAACCAGCAATACTGTCGAGTCTCAGATGTTCAACTGTTTTCGTAATAAATGACATTTTAAATAGTTCATTTATGAATAAAAGGCGGTTTTAACAGTAAATGACGATTCCTACAAGTCAATCTGCCTACTGTAAAATCACAATAGATATTCATAGACATGTGACGAACCTTACTGATACAATCTGTATGAACTATTTCTAACTTTCCCTATTTCGAAATACATTCTTCCTTGACCTTATAATTTTGTTCTAATATATTAAATATTACTATTCCTCGCCCTTGCGCATTCCCTTAGAGAGAGGTTCGCAGCATCTTCTCCCCATCAGCTGTCAGTGGCGGCTCAGAAGTTTCCCTTTACATGCGTGTCACGTAAATTGTTACTTCGCTTCCTTCCGAAGTCTTCCGGAAAGAAAAAATCCTGCCACGTTCTACAACAGCCGTCTAAAAACTGAGTCAATAGAGTATTATAAATTCAACCAGTCGATCCTGCCTTGCGCTCTTATTCACAACTTAATGTAGCTTTTTTGTCTCTTTTCTTGTCATTCTCATTTCAATTTTTGAAGAGAAAACTTTAACTAGTAACAAGTGACTAACTTTTCAGAGCATCAAAAGTAGAATGCTCCATTGCTAAAATTATTTACAGGAATAATTATCCAATTTTGGTAAAATTGTAACAAGTAATATAAACCTGTGAAATGTTGCATTAAGTGCAACGCACTACTACTGGGCACTGGACTCTCATTAACTGCGCAGGGCTGGAAAATCTACTCTACTAACGAATTGAAATCCTGCTGCTAATTTTCTTCCCGCTAGCTATTCAAAACGTTATTAATTTTTCCACGCTCTGTCACTGCTAAGACAACCCCTGACCTTTTCCTGCGAGTGGCTAAAAGTCACGTCGGCTCCATCAACAACCCTTAGCTGTCAACATCGATTGTCAGTTTCCCCAATATATGCGTGTCACGTAAATTGATGCGCCGTCCCTTTATATCATACGCATACATATCGAGAGGGAGTCCCCACACTTTGTTTGATTTCGTCTGAAGATGCCAGATTGAAATGTGACCTTGAACTGGGTTGCGAAATTTTCACGACTTTTTATGATATTTAATATAAGTACATAGTTATATGAGTTTTTTCTGACAACATTAGTGACCAGGCAGTAAAACTTCACTTATATTTTAGACTTTTGAAGAGATTGACAAAGGTAAAAGAAGCAGGTCAGGTATGTAAGTATAAAGATACTTGACGCTCAGTGCTCTTTGTCTACCCCTTAAGGGACCTGGCGTAATGATATAATATTAATTGGAACATATTTTAGGCTGGATGTTAGAGGAACATCAGGTGCAGCATGTTTGTTACTTTATATTGCTTTATATTTGCCACTATCAGGTGTGCAGCCTGTAGGTATGCCACTTTATGTTTCCTAGCGAGTCATTATAGTTTTAATTAAACATCGCATGATTTATGAATTCGGTAATAAAGTAGCATGTTGCATGACCTAGAAACTTCCATTAAATCCGAGTTGAAAAACACTGGCGCGGTAATGATAATACCGCGAACAGTTTTAATTATTTCCCGCCGTCCATTATGCGCCGCTGTCACTCCGTCGGTGGACTCTCAACAATAACTTTTAAATATATTACAACTCGTTTACACAAAAGTAACATTACGTTCAATAAAACCCTCTAATAACTTATAAAATACTCTTCACTGCGATACAATCTTCCTTTATATGTATGTATTCAAGCTAACGAAACCTATTTTAACCAGACAATGCCAAATATCCTGGCCACCAACGGTCAGCAGCGTAGGCGATGCCAGAAGCCTTGCTTTGCGATCTCCGACCCGCATTTCCCACGTAGGGATTATTATTTGCGAAAAACCCCATAGGGAGGCCTATGTCTAGGAGCAAACTGGACGTAATCATGGTAATTACTGTAATTAGAGTTTCCTTTGCTTATAATAATGTCAGCATATGTCCATGGCTACTTCTGTCAAATTTTAAGACCGTCTACTGAACATAGATCTTCCTTAACGACAGTGTTACAATTTTTCCCAACATCTTGGCTTTTCAGTAACAGAGATTTATATTTAAATTCAAAACTGTCTCTGGTATTTTTTAATGTTAATGGTGAAGGCGAGTCGTTACTTTTACTTACTGCCACAAACTTAAAACACTGAACATATTATAATTATATAAGTGCATATTTAAATGTAATTTATCAGCTGCCTGCATAACACAGCACACACTCTTTCTAAAATCAGATGCCGTGAATTGTCTACAGACATTATTGTTATAATTACGGTAGTGTTCTTGGAAAATTATATGCATGCTACATCTGCACATATTGAGAGAAGCTTTGAAATAATTAATGCTTGGATATATCAAAAGACGTACTCGTATATAACCATGTTCTATTATTACAACAAGACATGATACCTCAACAATAATTGCACATACGATAATAAATTGTAGAAAAAAATTCAAATATTAAAAAAACAAATTGAGTAATCCTATACTACTTAAGGTAACAAAAGGACTTGGATTACATTTAAATTTCTTATTAGCTATCGTACCCTCACCAAATACCCAATATTTTTAATTAACTCCATGGTTGAACTCTCGCAATTCAATTTACGCAAAATTTTGATAGAACTACATGTATATTAATTCTGGGTTCGCCAACTTGTTTTGGGGAATATTTCATTATTTTATCAATTCATGAATCGCAACTTGATATCGGAGAAAAATAATTTATTTCTTCACTATAAAATACGAACGAAGAAACATTATTTAAACAAATACTGGTAGGCAGCTAGGATTACTAAAAAGTTTATCGAAAATCTTCGAATTAATAATTATTGATTGGAGGTCTAAAAACAAGCAAAGAAACCGATATAAGCAGCCCTTACATGAGACTTGTATATTTAGGAGATGGACCATTCTTTTTGTAACATGTAGCATATCCATATAGGTGTCAATTTGCGATATCGATGAAGATTACTAAGCATTCATTTTTCAGTCTATCTAACACACGCTCACGCAACATATAAAACACTGCTGTTAAGCATTCGAAATAAAAGACGTCACTTTCACAATGAACCGCTTCTAGAATGTTCTATCCTAAAAAATGTATGTGAAAAATATATTGTTTGATAAAAATAATAGAATGTACGTAACTTTACGCCCATAATCTCCGAATAGGAAGGCAGAGAATTGTAGTACACTCCCACGTTTCACCCGTTACGTTTACGTCTCATGGATTAGGTGGTATGTCTATTGTTATACACCGGGCGCAGATCCAGACTTCGAGTCACTATTAGAAATCCTAAATTAGAAAAATCCAGTAGCAACCGACCCGGCATTCGAACTCAGGACATCCCGATAAACAGTCGTGCTTGCAGCCACTTTACCAACGAGGCAGTCAATTATTACTAGATATAAAAAGCAGTGATAGCCTAGTGGTTAAGAATTCTGTCCCTCACTCCGGGGGCGCTTGCTAGGTTCAAATTCATAGCGCGCACCTCTTTAAAAAAGTGCGTTTTAAATTTAAATTTCATTTGCTAACGCGAAGGAAAACATCGTGAGAAAACCTACACACCTTAGAATTTATAAAAAAATATAAAATTCTAAGGTGTGTGAAGTCTTTCATCCCGCACTTGGCCAGCGTGGCAGACTGTGGCCTTAACCCTCTCAATATGAGAGGAGACCCATATTCCAACAGTGGAATTATAATGGGTCGATTATTACTTATATACGTACATTTAACAGCGGCGTAAAGTGATATTATTGTCCGCAGAATTATCTATCGAATAACTTTCACCGTTGAAGTCACTTCACATTTTCACTCTCAGTTTACGAGACGACGATTTGTTATTTATATACACTTAACAAATGTACATGATGGCTCATTGGTAGAGCGATTGCAAACGCGACGGTTGATCGAGAGGTCCTGGCTTCGAATTCAGGATTCGTTACTATTGGATTATTTTTAGATTTTGTAGTAGTACTCGTAGCCCGGAGTATGGATTTGTGCCCAGCACATGGCAATAGACTCACCGCCTATCCCATGGCGGAAAGTAGCATTTAACAGCATGCATCGTGGATCACACTGCACCCTTGCGCCTTCCCTTTCGGGGAATTAGAGAGTAAAGATAAAAAACAAACAAACATAAACAGTATGTGAATAATACAAATTTATTTTTGTCTATGCATCACACCCGTATGACACATACATAGATACCCCCTTCTCTTCATTATCCTAGATAGAACTTTAACATTTAGTATTAGATATTAAGTTAAATCGTTTTTGCTCATCGCTTGTTCAAAACTCACAAAATATAGATTTAAATAAAGAGTGATCTATGAATGATTGATTAACGATCGAATCAACGAACATATTTGAAACAAATATTAACATTCAAAGGCATTTACGCAATGAGCAAAAATATACGTAGATATAAATAATAATAACTTGAAAACTATATTTAAAAATAATGTGGAAAAGAATAAAAATCACAAATTCTCATTTAACGTGAGGCAGATAAGGCATTAAGATAATTGCTGTGTTCCATAACAATTTAATTGTTGCGCTTTCTTTTATTAATAAATATTAATTTCAGATATTACGACTGTAATCTGTGATATCCTGTTTAGAATAAATATTCAGAACGAATAAGAAAGAACAGAGAATGGAAGCAGAGATGCAGCATTGATATTATTATAAGTTTAACACTATATAGGCCAAGCGTACTTAACATGTAATCAATGTACATGTTATTTGCTGTACTTAGCTATAAAAATATTCGTCACATATGTATGTACATATGTACATTAAAATTTTGTATATTGAAGAAATTAGGACAATGAACTACTAGTACATTGAATGCTTTTTGACGAAGGGGCGAGTACCAAATGTTATAAATATGTAGATCCAAGTAAAGGTCCTGGACTATATATTATCAACATTCCGTACAAAACCCGAGGTGATATAGCGTATGCTAAGATGCTAACTAAACGGTATAAATCCTTCTACTTTCTTGGCAAGGAAACGTTTTCAATTTCTCACGAATGTACATCGAACTATCTACTGAATCAATGTAGAATGTTGCAAGAATATAAATCGGGAAGTTCCTCGAAGCTACGTGTTTGTATAGCGTTGGTAATTTTAAGTTGATAGTTTTATTAAACATCAAAACGTGCGTCTTGAGGAAACATGTATTTAAGATTTCTTTGGACTTAGTATAATCATCATCATCATCGTCATCAGCCTATAGCTGTCCACTGCTGAACATAGGCCTCCCCTAGAGCGCGCCACGTTGTTCGGTCCTCCGCTCTCCTGATCCAGTGTCTACCGGCGATCCAGGCTTAGTATATTAGGGGTGAACTATGTATAACTAAAACAAAGACTGAATTTAAAAAATTAAGAGATTAAGTACAAATAAGTTAAACTGTGTTTTTTATTTACATATGACTTATACGTTAAGACTACCAAGAAACATTTTGTTATTATTATACCTGGCAAGCAGGCGGGCAGGCCATCTGATGGTAATTGGTCATCATCGTCTAGGAAAAAGTATATCACTAAAGTAATTGCGAATACGTTGCGGGCATTGTAAACGACCTTGTCTCACGTTTTTCTTGAAAAAACTTCATCAATGCACTCCAGAAGTACCTCGGAAAGAAGTTCATTCCGCATCTTATAAGCCCGTGGGAAAAAAGACCGTCCGGACTTATAAGTAAATATACAGTTATGTATTTTAAAATTCGTCAATGAGAATTCTATATGTAAACACACGGATAGCAAATGCACCTGTATCAGGTTCGGTGTGATCAGCACCTTCATACATATTTTGCGTGACCAGTCGCGTCAACTCAAATGAGTTGGTTGGCAAATGTAAATACATTCGCCAACCGAATACATATATCCTGTCGCAAGCGAAAGGGTTCCGGCGCATATTAACCGTGTTGCTAAAGTGCGGATTTAAAATAGAGTAAGATAATTTTAGAAGATCTTAGAAGTAATGCTTGCACCGATTAAGGGATAATATAAATTATGCTAAGTGCATAGCTACGAGTCTTTAAGCTATAATAATTTAATTAGTCCTCAGTCAGTATCAGTTGGTACGCAAAGTTCAGTAATGATTCAGTACATGCTCATACATACGCTCCCCTCCCCCACTTCCAGTTGTAGTCAAGGTCCGATACTAATGTCAACGAACTACGGTGACCACTTAACATTAAAAGGGCGGGATGTTTCTTGTACAACATATATATCATAGTAACGATCAAGAATTGTACGTGGTACAATTAAAGATTAAATCAGCACATTAATAGTCAAATAATGCCATAGACGGCTCTTAGCTTAACGCTGTTACGAAAAATGTGTCGCAATGCAGATATTGGGTTGGACAAAAGCGAGTCTAGCCTGAACTACGACGACCTACTTGCAATATTGGATCAAGTTAGTGTACAGAGACTCACACACACATTCAAACATAGTACATACAAGAATAGACAAAGGCATAGACAAAATAGAATTGGGCATTATTTTGCGGATATTCATTGTTACATAACAATCGTTATTCTCGTTGCTAGATATTTCATGTTTATCAACATATATTTTGAATTAAACTCAACCAATTTTTTTTTCGTAAAATAATTTACTTTTTTTTTTGGACGAAATATAACAAGCTGTCCTTTTCTAAACGTGTGCATCGTGAGATTAGTAATCGCTTTATTGAAATTATAAAACCTGATTTATAAGCGGCTGACAGTAAGCTTACATAATATCGACACAAGCGATAAGCCATCCGGCATACTCAATATCGGACTCGTCATGCCACATCATGGGAACATTTCTTTTTATTTTGAGAGGATACTGAGAGGTCTATTTACCGACTTTTTCTCCCTGACTATTAAAGCCTGTGAAGAATCTGTGTGATTCTATAAACTATTTAAATAACGTTTCTACCGCCGCTATTATTTTTGATTTTTCATAAGCCCTGTTAATTAATATTTTTATGTCAATTATCGACAGAATGACGACCGTTATGAAAGTGAATCCACTGGTGAATTGTAGGAGTGTACTGCTCTCCTCTACCTACTCCATCTGGTATTACAGGCCTGATATTACGTTTTTTACAAGGGTAATTCACTCTTGATCAAGACAAGATATATTCGTTACCAATATGGAAAAAAACGGAAGTATGTTGATGTTACGTTGTAAATATTACGCATTACTTATATAAACAAATGTATTTTCACTCATAAACGCTACGAAACCCATAATATACAAGGCTCGTAACTATTATTGTAACTTCCACATTTCTAAGCAACTTATTAACTGGAACACCCACTTTTCCATTAGTTACGTGCTATATTTATATGCGTGCTATTATTACATTATTATTATTATATCGTCACGGTAGCTCCCTTAAATAGTGGGTAGAGAGCATGTAGTTATTCGAGTAGGTATTAAACGCTTCTAGATAATAAAGTAAATTTTCATTCAAAAACAATATCGCATTTCCTTTTGGTACCAATGCAATCCAGCGTTGGTTCAAATATACTACCTGATGGGGAGTCATAAATCTCCGAAACTGCGTTCATGTATAAGTAAAGTCACAAAGTGATGAATATAGAAAAAGTACGGCAACTCTGTAACGATAGAGTTATTTTGCATTCAGTGTTCTCTACCTACACTATAAAGGACCTGGCGTGATGATATAATAATACTAACCTAGCGCCACTTACGATTTTCATGTCGGCCTATTGACTTCGTCGTGTCAGGGTCTGCTTGCATTCATAATCTTTGCTCTACTGATTAGGCGTACCAATATACATATGTACATATATTAGTATAGTATAGGTACATCGAACAGGATAAATAAATATTTCATTGAAAATAAGCTAAGATTTTTTCTAAACACGGCCATATATGATTTTAAACTAGGCACATTATTTACTATGGCATCCAGACAGCTAACAAAAATTAAAGATATCTTTATTATATACATATTATATTAGACATCTAAGAAGATATTTATTATTTTCTTGAGAAAAGCGCATTGAGAGCTCTCCTTCAAAGCCGGCAAGCCGGGCACTCTTGGGTGTTGCAAATACCCATAGGCGACGGTGACAACTTAAAGTCAGGTGGCCCGTCTACCTGTTTACCGGCCTAGGTATAAAAGAACAATATTTAAAGGCTAAACTATGTATTGTTCATTAAGGAAAAGTTACATTGGTCATTAATGAATTCCTTCACTTGAGAACTGAGTCGGAACGCCTTTTGTCTTAGCTTAGTATGTCTTCCTGTCACTGGTGCACAACTCCGCTGCTTGGCGGAAGTCCTAACAATGGCAACAAAGCTGTCGTAATCCACTTTGACTTCAAATTTTAGCTAACACTGTTTTACCAATACAATTTGCTAACATACCGCCCTCGTTGATCCGATAATTGCGAGTGCCACTGTCGAGTAGGAGTTCCTGGATTCGAATCCCAGGTTGGGCAAAGATTGAGTATTATTACGTTTTTATGACTTGGAATTCTGAGCAGTAGCTCAAAGCATGGATTTGTCCAAAATGTATGACATAGTGATGAACTATGGGACTGCTACACATCTCTGCCTGTCCTTTCCGAGAAATACATGCGTATAGTTAATAACAATCATTAATAATTTCCATTTGTTGCAGGGTCTCCAGTATTACGTCCGTGGTGACGAGCGCGAGGGAGTTTAGTGAAATTTTCCGTGAAACGATGTGTTGTGCACGTACGCTCGTTATAAGCTATGCGTTGATCGTGAGTCCGGATTGTGAAATGAACAGTGAACCGCGTCTGTGACCCTTCAAATGTACGGAAATGAAAAGGGAAAAGTACAAGAACATTCTCCTAGGACTACGGTAAGTGTACTTGTTAATGATTTTGACGACGTTTAAGATACTTTCATATATGTATCATTCATTCATTCGCATCATTTATGTATCATTCATGTCACTCGGGTTCGTCATCGTTAACCTGTTTATCGTTCCACTATTAGTCAGGCATCGTTTCAGTGTGAAGATGTTTGAGGCCATTAACTGTTTAAATGACACATAAGTAAATAGGACAATGTGTCAATATTTTCACTCATTGTAATATCGTATGGTTCGAGCGAATTCAATTAGTTAAAATTACATAGAAAAAAGAAATTCTCAACTACCAATGCGCCAGTTTCGTAGTTTTTTATATTACAGAAGAAATCAAATGGCGTGTACTTCACCTAAATAGTCAGAGGCCCATAAAATTTTGTATTCAATGTCAAAAGCCGAAGTCGTACCTTCTGTTAATTAGACATATTTGAGACAAGCAGTGATAGCCGATATAGCAGGTTAGAATGCAGCTGCCGTCTCTGAAGGTTCTAGGTTTCTAGGTTCAAAGATGCGCCTCTTCAATTCAAAAATTTGTGCATTTGAAAGTATAAATGTCACTTGTTACAAGCGTGAAAGTAAACATCGTAAGGACATCTGCATACCTTAGAATTCTCCGTACTGTTCGGTAAAGCGTGTGCCAAGTGGCCAATCTCGTACTTGACCAGCGTGGCGTATAATATACCTTTAACTGTTAAAATATTTAAATTAAAAAAAACTGAAAGTATTTTTCATCAGAAGTATAAACAGATTAAGTCGTTGCTCATTCTGTAGATGAACACTTAGAGATATTATAGTTATTATTACAATATCTAGTATAAATAGATACGTATCAATAAACTAAGAAGGTAAAAATGACTGATTCTTCGCTACACTATAGGTATCAATGCATTACTGATGTTTATATTATTTTAAATCCCCCTACCCGGCGGTGATCACTTACCGCCAAGGTGTCCGTTGTGTCTTATGACAACCTATGCAACAAAAAAGAATTTCTATAGAATGTCTGCCAACCCGCACTTGGCCAGCGTGGCAGACTATGGCCTTAACCTTCTCAATATTAGACGAGACCCTTATTCCAACAGTGGAATTATAATGGGTCCATTATTATTTCTACAGATATCCTATAAAAATACAACCACCATCATAAGTATAATTAGCACGTCAGCTCTATAAGCTAGCGTTAATTGACACACTGTGTTGTCTGTCACCCCATAAGGGACCTGGCATAATAATACAATAATTATTATTACTATTGTACCAGTATCATTATTATATGAAACTATTATTATAACCTATTGGAATTATGTAAGTGGTAAGTTCAATCAACAGTTAAAGTGTTTCAGAACGAAGATTATATTTACGACAGCCAGTAATAATTAAATTGTATTATATAACTCAATTCTACGAAAAGATACGTAGTTCGTAATGTTTAGGTATGTGTGTGGCAACCACAGAACAACCACAGAACAATTACACCAGCACAAGTGGACAACTGAAATGACATAAACAAAATTTTTACATATGAATATGTGGGTGAACCCCGTATGGTGCTCGAAATAACTATGAATATGAATGTATGTATAATGAAACATAATATTAACATATTGCCTTATGTATACATGAATACATACATACATTAGTGTAACAGATTATAAAAGGAGAATGGCCATCTGCAAAGTAGATCTTTAAAATGTGCTCAAAGATAATTAAGTCGTCTTTCATTTAAACCTAGTTCCAACAATGTATCTATTCATAAATCATTGCAACGTGAAAATGTCCGTGTATACTTTAGAGAATAATGGATGACAGATGAACAATAGCGAGAAATTATCTATGTAAATAATATAAGTATGACTACAGTAGTGTGCCAATGCGCCAGTTAGGCGGCAGATTTCGTGGTGATATAATAATTGAGTGTGACGTAAATTCTGGTAAGGTTCGTATGAGTGAAAGTGTCAACGGGCGAAGAACCCTGACCGCGCGACGCTTGTCCTGTTCCGCTGGAAAGCCTTCTTCTCAAGTACACGCCCTTTACATACATATTTTTTCATTATTAATCATACAGAAACCCGTTAATTGAAATTGTAAACGAACGCGCGTAAGAATTTATCAGTCGTGTAACTAAAGGCCTTCATGCAGTTATTTTATCATTTATTACATCTATTTAATATAGAAATACATCAATTATGAAATACATACAAAAATCCTTTTCAAATTCACGAGATACTTAACGGAAAAAATAATATTTTTTATTTAAATTTAATGTATCCAGGAAGTACTTTAGAAAGGCAAATCGCACATGTACCATGCTTAAATTTCTAACTTCTTTTATCTCCAACGTACTATAGAAAGGCAAGTGTAAAGAAAGAAGCCAGCTTTTCCCCCGAGCGCAACTTCGTGTTGCTCAACACTGCGGGCGCGGCAAGGTCATCGCTGTTGACGCGCCTTTTTTATTTCAGCTCAGCCGCAAGACGCCTGGTCATGACCGTTGCTGTTAAAACATTGCGATCTGGCATCTAGAGAGTGTCACAAAGGTTTTTTATTGTATTTCTCTTGGTAAATAAGGCAACCCTTCTCATTCTGAGAGCAAATCCGGCGATGGTTTGGTGATGATGATTAAATATTAATTTGTTCATATCAGTGTACGTGACGTTAATTATAAATGTTGAAGAAGTACGTCAGATCAGTAAGGATAAAGAAATTTGTTACCCTGTGCTGTCTGCCCAATCTTCAAACTACCAGGGATTGCGATATAATAATTATATTAATATGTATAAAGTTATCAGCCATTATTTTCTTATAAATATCTCGTAATACGTAACGATACTATGTTTAACGATGTAACGTACGATGTTTTAAAATAAATTAATTTCAAAAAGCATAGATTTTATAATTCTCATTCGATATATATGCTGCATTTTCTTATATATAAGTTTTTAAGTACAACGCAAACAAAATCTTAATGACGGTTAATACTTGACAAAAATATTAGATTTTCCCACAAACTTGTTCCAATTAACTTTATCGCTGAAAACATACTGAAAACATAACAACATGACTCTTAACACAAATGTTTACATCTATTTGTTTACCGACACCTGATCGAATCACGTTCGTTTTGAACGAGCGAAAATTTTTTCAATGTCATATTACCGAACATGGAAACTAATGATACAAAAATTACAAAACAAATGCACGTGAATTCCAAGGTTCTTGCACTAGTTAGGAATTAAACAGATGTTTAAAAATACATATTTATTTGTGAAATGACAGAAAATCAACATATGATATGATGTTAACCTTAAATAGTAGTAGTAATAGTAGTCTTGATTAAATAAAATAATAATTAAATAAATTTATTAAGCAAAATTAATACGCAAATTATTTTTTTTTTTCGTTTTCGAATAAATCCGATACATTTGCGAAATATATGCATTTTGAAAAATTTCATGTAAGATTGGAGGGTGGGAGAGGGAAGTTGAGTAAAATTTCACGAAATCTCAACCGGGGGAGAAAGGGGGGTCAGAAATCTCTAAAATCACCTAACGTTATTAATGGATGCCCCTAACCTGTCGAAACCTGTTACACGATTGGATCAGTTGTGATTGATATTCTAGTTCAAGACAGAATAACAAATCCTTTAGATATCCTCGTTAGAAATATGACATATAAATGCATTGTCTAGTGTCTAATAATATATTATATTATTTATTGCCGGTAAATTTCTTGCATTGCAAATGTCAATATAGTCACATAGCAATAGGAGCACCACATTATTCCATGGGAAGTAAACGTAATTGATGAAACGTACTATACTGCACTAGAGGAGTAACTCCGCCTACCCTTTCGGGGATTACACGCGTAATGTTACATAAATGTCACATAACAGCTCAATTGTTATAAATGTTTGTTTTGTCACAAATCTATAGAAATAAAATTATAGAGTTCTGCCGTTGTGGGATCAACTAAGAAAAACATATGTCGCTTGTTCTCACGTTGCTAACCCAGATAATTTATATATATTTTAGCTACAAACAATAAACGAATAACATTAGTTACAAAGAAATTTTGTAAGAAAAGTATAATTTTGCTTCCAATCTTTTTTGTGTTTATCCCTCTGCTCATAAAACAGACTGTTAAAATATTAAATAACGTAGACGAGGTCTCAGATATCTCCTAATCATGAAGAATGACATATACTAATTTAAAAGATACTGTAGCTCTGCATTATTCTAATCACAATAAAGTTTGACTTTTAATATACCATTGGTTAATAGTCAGTTTTTTATTGCTTGAAGCGTTGTGAGAAAAATATCGTTATCGCATTTATTTTATGAGGTCAACATTAACATCAATCATTTTATCGGTCTACTGGAGTTACTCTCAGAATGACAAGGATTAAAGGTACGCTTGCAAAGCGCGGGCTGGTAAATCATACGCGCCTTAAGAATATGGTGTACCATACATTCCTAAATATTTAGTCAAATAAATCTTACTTTTTGTTGTTAAAAGGAACAATTGCAATAAAACGGAAATGTTTCTATTCATATTTTTAATTCTCTCGTTGTCAGGCGAGTAAGTGGGAAAACAAGTCCTTCTGGCTTGGCGATTATGTTACAAAGTTTATCAAACGAAACTGTCATCTTACCAGCACCTAAATAAACCGAAGTACTTAGGTTGAGTTCGGATACAATTTAAACATTTCTGTAATTAACAAACTTCACGAAAAATTGTTTAACACCCAAAAAAACGTAATATGCAAAAAAAATTGACATACATATTTCTCGATTATATGATTTACATCACACAACTGTTAAGCAAATTTGTTTAGAATTAAAAACATCAGAGAACGAAATGATTATGTAAAACTATTGAATGCAATAAAATTACATTAATTATAAACAATAAAGACACATCAAAAAATTCACTTTAATTAATGTTCTCAAAACTCCGAACGTTGAATTTGAATTACGTTGAGTTGAATACCAACAGTTGAATGATGAAAGCATCGGAACGGATGTCCCTACTTATAAAAGAACATGGTAATAATATTGCAACAGTCTCCAATTTTAAACAAATGTATAGGAATTTGTGACTGACTCTACTTCATCGATTAATTGCCCACCGCAGCCGGCACCGCGTGGCCTCGGCCTGCTTGCTCTACACCACTTAGTGCCTGGCATTACATTACAAACTTGTCCATTACTACTCGTACCTTCGTGACCACCTGGAGAGGATGTTTTACCTTCACCATTGTAAATGCACGTATTTGGTTCTAGATTTAGCTTAGGTTCGGTTGTAGATTTAGATTAAATTAAATGTCAGAATACCTTGACCACAAGTTCTACCTTCACCATTGTAAATATACATAATGAGGATTTAGGTTAGGTTGGGTTAGTTCGTAAGAGTTTGGGTGTTAGGTTTGGTTGTTTGTTTTATTAACTTTTATTCTATCCACTCATTCATCATCATTATTGATTGATTATTGATCATCATTATTGATCATCATTATTGATTATTACATCATCACGCCAGGTCTTTGACGGGATTGAGAGAGAACACCGGGCTCCAAATATCTTACAAACTTGACTTACTTGTTTTACGTTCATCTATCCAAACATGCCGTTTTCCGTTTCGTAATAATTAATTTATGAAAATCAGATAGACTTGCAAATTAATGTATTTTCAATATGAACACCGTCTTCATAGAGATTAAAAGTGGTTTATATTAAAGGAATGTTACAGTGGCCTTGTTATATGTGTATTTAACAGTAAGTGTTCTGACTTTACTAAGTACAATTTACTTCGAATTCAATTATTGTCTTTCTACAGTAAATTAACTACTATTTAGAGAAACTCCTTAATTGCAAGTGGTCTCCTGTACACTTTTTCTTTACTAGAAAGGTATTCATGTGATATTATAATCTCTACCGTGGTGGTGTTGACAAAGCTTATAAAAAGCCACATCGTAATCAAAAGTTAATTTACAAAAAGATACTGAAAATTCAAATAATTATAAAAATATAAAAAAAACTACTGGTGATGTAGGGTGATAGTTTTGTTATTCCTTAATTATCCATCACTAATATCAAAACAGTCATTAAACCCTGGATTAAATAATTTAATAAAAACCTAATGTACTGTCGCCAAATAAACTACTCGTAGAATACTTGTTAATTAAATTGCAGTAATTTAAAAGTTTGACTGCTGTTCTAAAGGTTCGACGCCCAGGTCGGGTACTATTGGGGTTTTTAACTTGGAACTACTAGTAATAGCTTTGAGTCTCGATTCGTGCCCGATGTATAGCAATAAGCGCCCCACCTATCCCCTGATGGGTCCTATAACGTAACTGGTGTAACGTGAAGGTGTGCCATAATACTCTGCGTATCTCTTTGGGGCCTGCAGGCGCAATGTTACGTTATTTAGTGTTATAAAATCATCCCAAATAAATAAATTTAAACTGTTCTAACAAAATACTTATAACTACTAATCGTTACGACAGTCATACTAATGACCACTTTTCTCGAAAAGGCAAAGGTTGTAACAGTGTTAATCAATTTTATTAACATAAACCCTTACAGCACATCTCGGCGAGTTCACATGCCGGCCTCGAACCGGCAGCCTTGACTCGACAGCTCACCTCAATACTCGATCACTGAAATCACTCAGCTTGTAACTAAATACTAATCGAAAAACAATACCCGCTCCAAACGTTATAATTGTTCGTTCATATCTGTAAAATGTTTGACTTCGACGTTTAAAATTAAGCAAACAAT
>DWEC01000569.1:0-16336 GCA_018245735.1 Microceris miodesmiata
TTACTAATTGTATCTCGGAGTACGGATCTTTCTATTATATAGGCCTTTTTAATGGTAACACTTAGTATTTAACGGATGATGAATCGTAGAAGTGTACTACACTTCTGTGTCCTACCCCTTCGGGGTAAAAAGGCGTGACAATGAAAATACATTCTGTAAAGATACGAGATATTTTACAATCGACGCTCTCTGCCTTCCTCTTAATCCCTTATTCTTTACAATCTATACAGATTCAATACCATACGACATTTCAAATTATCTAAGAAACAGTCATCTTTCAAAGGTCTGTTAAAACATGATATAATCAAGAGATCAAAGTCAGTATCAGGCAAAAGAACTTTTATGTCGAGAGTAATGTAAAAAGAGCAGCTGAAGTATTTGAGGCCTTTATTTACTTACGCATGTAGTGTAAGAAAGCATCAGCGCTCAAAGTCAACCCCACTGTAAATACAGTAAGCTCTCGCAACTTCTAGTGTCGAGTAATTGCACAGGCAGCGTTGCCATTTAAACAGAAACGCGATAAAATAATGCAGCTTTAACGAACAACTGCTGTTATTTCGTGTAAAAGCGGTGTTTGTTACATATTCTTTATAAACATGACTATTATTTCTATTTACACTATATGACATCACGTCTGTACAAAGCTGGAATCCTTGTTCAGAAACCGCAACGAGGCAAGCATTATTATCGTTCTATTAAAATTTATTGCATAGTTTTCATTTGTTCGTATTCCTAACGCCGGTTCGTATTCCTAAGGGAGTTCCATTAAAAGAATGTCGAAGTTTAAACAGAACCTTTGTACATTATATTTGAACATTGTATTTGTTCTTGAACCGTGCGAAAAAAAAAATGTGTACTGCTAACAAAAAGGTGAAAATGGCATCCCTTCTACGATGCCACGTTATAGAAACGAAAGAGTGGGCATTTTAAAAATAGAGATTATTACATCATAACTGTACTGTAACTTCTATTTATTTTAAAATACTGAAATGATTTTTTGACAGTCATTGGTCAAGTGGTTGCAAGTAGGTAAGTATCAATCGCGAGGTTCCAGTTTCGTTACCCAGGTTGGGTACTATTGGATTTTTCTAAACAGGAATATCTAGTAGAGGCCCGGAGTCTAGGTTTACACCCGATGAATATTTCATGAAGGGACGTGTAACGTAACTGGTGTTACGTTGAAAGTATGTAATGTAAAGTAATGTCTGTCTGCCGCTTCCGGGATTACAAGCGAGATGTTACGTATTTATATATGCAGCATAGTTAAGCGTTTTGTTCTCACAGTAACATAGGAGTACATAGTATATAATTGCAGTGTTATATTACTTGTATTTAATTTCAGCGTGCAAGCGTGAAGATTAGACATCGATAAGGCCCCAGTGTTTCCATAGTTTTATATACTTAACGAAACAGGATGGATATGGAAGCCGTACACGTGCAAAGTGTTTAGGGATCTAATCGCGCGTGTCAGGAGGCCTTAAAATAACAGGGGAGTGAAACGTTTTTAGGTTAATGCAAACACATCACGCGTTTTGTGAATGATGTAGTTAGTTCTGTTTAGTTCTATACCTTTGTTTTCGCAGGTGCCCTACTAATATAGGGAGTAAATGTGGAAGTTTGCATGTTTGTCATGTCTATGATTATATATGTACCGGCATAGCTCACGTACGTTTTTCGCGAAAGGAAGTTTGTCATATCTGTTTAGATGTTTGTCAACCTGCCTGTATGTTTGTCAATCAATCTCTTACGAAATACTTGTTATATTTGTATACAAATTGTATGAATTGAAAAGTAACATAGAGTACTTTTTCTATCCGATTCCTGTCATTTAATTTTGAAAACAGAAATATTAGAATGTGCACATTTCCTCATATACAAGAAGGCTCTATAGCCGTTTTAAAACTTACAACTATTTCAATTTTATAGGATTTATAATAGTAGAATACGTAGTTTTTCTTGAGAAAACCGGATACGGTATATAATATTAATAAACAAATAAACAGCTTGGGCTGAATAACACACTGCCAGTTGATAACAAATTGATCAGACATTGTAGTACTAGATATCGCTTAAGATTATAAGGTTAATTTCGAAATGAACATTTATATATGAAATTTTGAGCTTAAACTTAGGACAAAAATAGGCGTTCATGGTACATATTTTTGTTCTGGATGGGAATCGAACCCACTACTCCCTAAAGACTGTGGCTTCAGGATGAAATATATATCTTTAATGAGTATATAAGCATATTCTGCATATTTTAGAATGTAATAAAAATAATCATAAATTAAATACATATTTTTAAAAATTCTTTATATAACATCTGTTTAGAGTTATAAATTGGTCGTTTTATTGTATAAGAAACAAATATATTCATAATTAAAACACATTTTTATTATAATTTTCAGTTTCTAGTGACGTAATAACTTTCTCCTTGTTTTAAAATTGTGTAATATAGAATGCATGTCTTGATGACAAATGCCGTAAAAACTTGTAATATACATATATGTAGGTACTTATGCTACGATATCCTTAAGAATGTTATCAGTACCGGCAGCTCTTAACAAAATGATAGTACTGTGTACCCATACAACTGTTTACTGGACGGCATACTTACGTCAAGTGTCTGACTGAGATACCGTTAGTTTCATACTGGTGATAGAAAGTTTACCAGTCGGTATTATTTTAATATTTTTTTCTAACAACGTTTTGAATAGATAAATACAATAATTATATCCGTTAGTTAGTATAATTAATGTTATTACTATATTATTACGCTCGATTCTTAAGGGGCGGGCAGAGAACACTAAGTGCCAATTATCTCTGCCCTTATAAACCTAACGTGCCTTTTCTACAGTTTAAAAACATTAATTACATTTGCTATAGATATTAGTTACACATTATGCATTACTAGAGCTTTTATAAAAGCGATTGACAAAACTGAAGGTTTATAAAACAAACTCTACATACCAAATATATAACTACATTGAGATGGATTCATTTATCTGAAATTAATATCTTTAGGCAATTTTAAAACTCAGTCAATATGAAAAAGTTTTTAAAGGATTTTACGAGAAACTCAAATGACTTGTTACCTTTTGTTTCCGTAATGGAATGCACGTGGACCGTGCGAGGTCGCCCGCAGCGGCGTGCGATATCACGCACTGTCAATTTCAAACACTTTTTTGTTTTAAGAAGCTTCGAAATGTTACATGATTACGTACAATAACCAGTCCGTACTAATAAATGTTTATCGCGAATTTTAATACTCCCTAAATAATTCTATATACCAATTCTCATTTCGCCGTATATCGGCGTGCGATCCAAAATAATATTTGCAATTTCAAAAGATTTTAATGTCATAAATTAAAGGGTAAATGGATATCATTATGAACTTATTGATAAAAAATATCACGCCTGTATTTTTCCAAAGTGGTAGGCACAGGAGTGTAATACACTTCCATGTTTCACTAGCTATGTTATAATATTTCCTAATCGGGAGGGATCGTATTGCCATACATCGGGCATTAATTACGATTTCGAGCAAGTACTAAAAATTTAAAATTAGAAACACCCAAATATCCTTTGCTCAACTGGGGGATCGAATCCAGAATTTTTCGATTAGCAATCCCGCTTGCAACCACTCTACCAACGAGACAATCCCCTCATCAGTTATTTACGTGTGAAACATTTTTATTCAAATATAGAAATGCACTGGAAACTCGTGAGATATTCCAACAGTGGCCTGTGAATTTTGGAACGGAATGGAACGAACACACGTTTGCTTCAGTCCAATACAATTTCGGCACCTCATGATTGATGGCGACCCCCTTCTCTACTAGTTCCCCTTTATGAAAATAGGGCTGTTCGTCATTCTTCAAACAAAAGAAAAAACAAGTTAAATTGAGCAATAATTTTATTTCAGTAATTAATCACAGCCCTAAAATACCGGTGATTGTCACTTTATATGTTTTATTTAAGCCTAGCGTATGTATGAAGATTAATATTCGGTAGTTATTTAAAGATTAGACGGTTATAAATCACTAAGAATTTCACTCAAAAAGCATTTCTTTGAAAAAAAACAAAACATTATTTTTTCAATTCTTCCACGGGACAACCCTACTGAGTCTTTGTGGTAGTGGCAGAGAACTCACACACCGCAATTAGCCCGAGCGATTGCAAACACGATAAAGTTCTATACGCAGATAACTATAGAGATGGCGCGCCGCACATAAATATGCAACGTCCAGTTAGTACTCAGATTTATCACGTGTTATTATTGCAGGAATATTGCAGGCATATTGTCAGAAATATAGGCTGTTGAGTGCTCAATACACAAATTTGGCTTCTATGATCAATACTTGTTACAAAGATTTTGACTTGAATTGTTGCTATGATAAAAAAATTAATTAGATAGGTATCGACGTTAATGTTAGTCGGAATGGTTTTCCTTCATGTCTTATTATTATTATATCAGCACGCCTGGTCTCTAATTGGGTAGACACAGAGCACCAAGTGCTAATAGTCTCCGTTCTTACTTTTTTCTAGAAATGTATGTTTAAAGTTGATAATGTGTATAACATAGACGTTTATAGACATTCCTATGGGTATTTTTGAAGCAAGCGAGAAGGCAGGCATTTTTATGGCGTTTTGACAATCTACTTATTTTATAAATTCTCCTCTACCATTAAGTGAACAACACAATCAACTAATGAACGTCCCACTAATGGATAAAGGAGTTAGAGCTGGCTAACGTTTCGATAAAATGTGTATTTTTACGTCAATACAACTTATGTTTGAATTTTTTTTTCAAAGTGATATAACATTCCATGTATATTCCTCTCATTAGTGGTCAGACTATCGTATATTTTAATGGTTTACGCGCCTCACAACTCTGTCTTATAACTACATTCGGATTCCATACAACGCAAGTATCCAACACACTAAGCAAAGATACTCGTACATACAGTGATTCATTAATGGAGTATATCTATCCAACGGGCCACCCAACCGGAATCTATATCAATTGTCAGAACGAAACTGCTTGGTGCCACATTTCTCATGTAGAAAGTTAAAGAGAGGAACCCTCTGGCAGCGTCTGTGTTTCCGGACACATGTTACATAGGAGTTTCCAAGCAAGGGTAAATAGGTCTTCTCTAGGCATGCATGCGCAGGTGAGATCTCGGCCAAACGCTAGCCTATCGTGAAGCAAAAAAGGCTACTGTGGATCGGATTCAGTAATACGATGATGGTGGCAAATGAGCCTTGAGTTCAAACAAACAACGTACAGACACGTAAACAAGAATGTTTTTTATACAAGACAAGATTAAGCTGTATCCAGTGTAAGGACACTCGATACCTATGGATCTTGTTCGCTTGCGCACGTTCTAAGACGGAAAACAAAAATAACTATCTCAAGATGAAGGAATTGGCGTTTTACGTTAGACATTTTATATAATAAATACATCAAACTATATGTCGTCCGAGAGACCGGCCATCAAAAGCTCTAATTTCGGTCGGATTATCCAGATTTCTTATTAAAACTTTTTAATTACGCTTTTAATTAATGTTTTCTCATTTTCTTCGTGCTTTATTTTCATTCAAGAAAATATTTTATTTTCATTTTGAACTAATCTAAACAGTTAACTGCTTTAATGAAAGAAATTTATTTCTTGTTGTACAAGCTATAATTTTCGCGGTTTTAAAAAAACTTAACTGAAAAATTCTTTGAAAGGAAAAAAATTAACACGATTCTATAGGCTGCCTTCGTTATATTCCATACAGAGATATTCCGGGTCGACTGGACCTCAACTCCGATCAACTTTGATGATGTTACAAGTTAGTGACCCACGCGTGGGCCGAATGTTTCCATTTTATGACCACTAGCGGCTACATTTTCAAAGACCGGTTGCATAATAATACATTTACGAAACCACATGTACCTGTGAATAATACTCTACGTGGGAGCGATATATCCCAGCTTTGCTTTAGATATGTATTTATGAGTAGGTATATACCTACTCATAAATATTTGTAAGGATAGAAATATTTGGCAATCGGTAATTTCTATCTACAACTAAGGGACCTGGTGTGATGGTTAATAATATGTCGTCATATTGATTATATCTACAGTTGTTCCACTTTCATCTTCTTTGCACTTAAATACACTAGTAGATTTATTTGAAGTTTCAATCTGGTAATCCTATCGAAGGGCGAGGGACAAAAGCGAGGGGCGAAGGATTCAAGGATCGGCGCGCATCGCCGTAGGTATTTTTAGAAGCGTTGGAATGCATCGTCCACCTACCGACCGACAATATCGCCACTGTCAAGATCATTACTCATCGATGGTCGTAACTTCGAATAAATAATTTACACTGTACTCGTTTACAAAGAGATGAAAGATAGAATTAACGTCAAATTTATCTGAATCTTTGGTTTATGCATCAATTATAACTGTAGGCTTACTTATAATAATTAAATTGTTTCGCGAGATCTCTTATGCCAGAGCGCTCAGTCCCAAATACGAGTACATCTATTCCTACAAACTTTACGTGCTTTTTCTAAATTGATCCCTCTCTTTACACTCGCAAACGAGTTTCGTACAATCCTGACGCCTACATTTAGCACAAAAGTTACAGGTAATTCAAAAGAATTTGTCAGCATCACAATCGAACACTGCTTCCAAGATACGTAAATGATAGATATTTCCAACACTATACAATAACACTCAGATTAAATAAACGTATCGAGGCCAATTTATATCTGTGTAAAGCGCATATAAGTGACTTGCAGTGTGCTATATCTTGCATATAATACGAACCATTTTTCAACCGTAAATAGAACAGTAGAAACAAAACAAACACAATTAAATCTTAAGTACTGGCATTAAAACCAGGAACAGTGTGAATATAAACTTTAAAGACACATTAAATCTAGCAGCTGCGAAGTTGGAACGGTGTAAGATTCAGCTCAACGGTTCAACGGGACTAAGTTTTTATTTTACTGCGTAACCTGAAGCGGGGATCGTGCTGGCCGACCTTTGTATAGGTAAATATAGCACAATACCCCTGTTTATAGAACTAGCTTAGTAAATGTAACATCACACCTGTAATCCCCGAAGAGGAGGCTGAGCAGGACACTCCCACGTTTCACCAGTTACGTAAGTTATGTCTAAGTCGTGGGTCATGGAATAGGCGATGAGCCTATTGTCATACACCGAGCACAATGCCAGACTAACTAATAAAAGTCAACCAGAGTCACAAATAGAAATTCTTAATTAGAACAATCCAAAATGCTATAATATCCGGGTATTTGAATCCAGGACCTCCTGATAGGCAGTCACGCTTGCATACCACTCGACCAATGAGGCAGCACATGAGGTAAGTATATAAGGTTAGAGAAATTCGGCACTCCATGCTCTCTGCCTCCCTCGCGAGGAACCTCGCGTGGCGACATAAAAATATATTATGTATACCGATTTAAGTGAACTTTGAGAAAATAGATCCAATTTTTAAATTTTAACAACCACTGCTTTTTTATAAAAATAATTGCTAAAGTCCTCGCATTAAAATACAGCAAAATGTGTATTTTTCTTTATGAACTTAAGAAATTTATGACATACAGTAACAGCATTCTTAGAACATCCCTTGAACTTTAGTACTAGCGAAATCAATCTTGGTTATTTAAATTCATAATTGAGTACAATTTGAAATGATTTTTTTCTACGGCCAAATAATAGTGAGCGTATTGCAAAAAATAAAGGCACAAAGATATATCACGCCGTTAACACCAGAAGTTAAGTCCCAAATACGTTTAATGTTCCTGCTATTCGTATAGCACTTCAACCATTAATTATTTCGAAACTGCCGTTATAATCCTCACGAGATTGATACGACATAATGCACTTACCATATAACAGAATTATTCAAAACAAGAGTGAATAGGCACTTTCTAGACGAGAGTGCCACATCCTAGGCTGCATCTCGCTTTCCATCAGGTGGGATTGCAGCCAAACGCGAGCCTTTTTCTACATTAAAAACAAACTTATTGTCGTCTATTTGACGAGAGTCATTATCTTCATTAATATGAACGTGTCATCCGTTACGTTCATTAGTGTCAACTGGCTTGATCAATTGGTGTTTACCGAGACCTCGTCAATTAACTGCGGAGTTATTGTTCAATATTTACCTACAGCGAGTAATGCGATGGTTGGATCGCAATAAATTATGTAGGAGTAACGTGATAGACGCCGGTAAACCTTTAATTGGGATCTACTAACTGTTTCGTAAACTAATTGAACTGTCTGTTTAAGAATTAATAACGGTTGGTTGGAAAAAAGGGTTGCGTTTATTATCTGTGTTGGGGAATAAATGTTTGTTTTATTTCATTTGGTTTTAATCTGTACACCTATCCGAATGTATGTTCGTATGTTCAATGAAACATGAAGAGCATTTTGTTTTTAAATTAAAAATAATAGGACATTAATGAAGTAATCTCAACGTCATCAAGCATATTGAATGGTGTGAGCATTGGCTAAAAAAGTCATCAATTTAAGTTTGTTGTAATTCATTTTCGTAGTCTTGACAAAATACTTATCATTACTATTTTAGCTAGCCTGAAGTCTCAAGGACGACTCATTACATTTCAAATACCATTGCCGCAATGGGATATTAAATGGTGATATAATCCTACATTCATATTTTGGCGCTGACACAAACTCAATTTAATATTTTATTCGACTGCGTATGTGTTCAATTTACCTACGTTATGTTGAACAGTCTCGAAGTATCGATTATTGCATTGAACACGTACAAGGGAGGGCCTGGTACCCCTATAGCGTGATACAACCTGGCACAGACATTTTTCCAGCTAAGTATGCGGCAAAAGAAAGTCATGAGTACTCGTATAAATTCTACTAAGTAAAAATGTATTCAATAGTGTCTTACGTATGAAACTATTTATTAATTATATTTGTGCTTCATTGGGATAGTCCCTGTATAAAAACATCTCATTATTTTTTCTCATTGCCTAGTAGGTATAATCACAGCATTGCAAAGTAGGTGCGTGTTCGTTGCAAAATATTCGTCCTAAACAAGTTTCAATATTTTTGAAAAAAGAAAACTCATATCTACTAGTAATAACAAAAATGAATATAACAAAGAAAAAACTACGTAGGTAAAGTTTACAATTCACCTAGATACCAATTGAAGTAAATACTTTAAAACAACTTAAATTCAATATTAAAAAAAGTTTTAAATAAAATTAAAAAAAAATTAACAAAAAGATTACAACGTATTAGAACAAAATATTACAATAAGCTTAATAGATACGGCCTATTTCATTGTCTGTGACACATCTTGTAGACAAAATTGAATGTAACATTGTACATGGAAAAGATAATAAAAACGAATTAAAAACGATTTATTGTCTGTCGTTCTGTGCTTTCGTCCGGTGAGGAAAGTGGCCAAAACGAAAATATTCACTTTTGTATTGCAAGACAGGTGATCGATCTATTTATATGAACGATGTAAGTATCTACAGAACAACAAGTTATACACATTGAAATGTTCGTTTAAACCGCGTAATATCACGCCTGTAATCCCCGAAGGGGTAGGCGGTAAAGTGTGGTACACTCCCACGTTTGACCAGTTATATTTAGGTCAAACAATGAAATAGGTGGTGAGCCTATTGCCATACACCGGGCACAAATCTAGACCCCGAACCCCTACTAGAAATAAATATTTATTGCTTAACCTGTCCTGATTTCGAGCTCTTGGTCGGGTAGTATTAAGTATTTCTAACAAGATATTGCTGGTAGTAGCTCGGAACCTCTATCTGTGCTCGGCTTATGGCAATAGGTTTACCACATACATATTTAATGGTGGGACGTATAACATAAACGGTGAATCATGGCAATGTATCACACTCCTCTGAACACCCCATCAAGGATATACCGTCTTGATGTACTTACTTCTCTATTTATTTCGTATAAAAAATTTAACACAACCCCAAAAAAAACATAGTCACCATAGTTAATGAATTCGGACATTTTAATGTGATGTGGTTAGGTACTATCTGCAGTTTCACGGTCCATGCGAAGAGGATTATTAAACGGCTTTTATTGCCGTATTCTAGACCAACTCGTTACACAAACGATGAACTTTGTGATATCCGTCCGGCAGCTTTAAACGCCTTAAAAATGTTTAATATCGGTCCGGAGTCATGGCCAAGATAAACGCGACCGTTGAAAAATGTTTTTGGGCCGGAATAATAAAGTGAAAATATTAGAAAAAAAGGATTAACAAAGTAATTTGATAAGTTATATAACATTTCAAAGTAAAATAACGTCCAGCCTATCTTTCCCGACGAGGTAGACAGAGGCACTCCTCCGGATGTTATGTTTATATAGCGGAAACGTGTAAAGTATTTTTTTTTTATTTTCAGACCATTAACATAAATTTACATTAATAAATGGAATATTATACTTATTTGAAAATAATAACAGACAAATATTTCAGAAAATTTGGAGCCCCAAAGTAATAATTGAAGCCAAATCGAATCCATGCATTATACAAAACTTTTATTACATTTAATTAAAAAAAGACTTATTTAAAAGTTCTATGAAGTACAAAGGTTACGGCGTTGATCCCGAAAACCTCTTATTGTAATTATCTGGACAACCCCGTAGCGAGAATGATGAACTCTGCCAAATTGTCGCTTCGAGCTGTGCTAACCATAAAAATGTTTAACAACGCGCAAAAATTACAACCGCAAAATAAAAACGAAAAATTGTTCTTATTAACGTTATATAAAGAAAAAATTTATGACTTGAAAGAAATATTCAAATAATATTTTCCCTGGGAAACGTTTCTCACGGGACCATTTAAAAATGTGGTTTCTGAAAATCTCACTTACTATTTGAAACGAACATAAAAATTGTGAACGGTTCGAGGGAGGTTTATTATGGAATATAAACCAACCAGCTGGGCATATGATAAACTCCGCAGTATTACTCAGCTTAAAAGGTATGAAATGTTTAATAAACAGCTCGCGGACATTATTTCATAAAAAGGAGTAAAAATGTAGAGCGGATTTCAGGCGAGGAAAATTCTCAGGGTTACTTAAAAACGTCTTTTAATAAAGAAACAAGAAATTTAATACCCACCTATTAGGAAATATTACAAGACATAAATGTTATTAGAAATTTCTTAAATATTCGGGTCAACTTTTAGCAACATCATCATTGTCATCATCATCATCAACCCCTTTATCGTTCCACTGTTTTATACGGATTCTGTCTCACAATGAGAAGTCCACAGTTTGCCATGCTGGCCAAGTGCGGGTTGCCAAACTTATAGTAAACATTAAACGAGAGAACACAATAATTATTGTAACGTGTGAATTTCCTTGCGATGTATTTCTGTATCGTTATGGCAGGTTATATTTAAAGTTTATTTAACGTATATAAAATTGTATAGTCAAGTGATACCTACATGTAGGTTCCAAATTCAGACCGACGGAGTTGGATCCTGAAATCTAAACCACCTAGACCATAAATCTAGACCATTATTACTTATCAACAACACTACGCAATAAACAATATAAAAATATCTATTCACAAACATCTGGAATGAACAATTTATTTACGACAATAACCTTTTTGTATAACAGAAAAAATCCTTCAAGTTGTTTGTTCGGCTACTATGTAGTTCTTGCATTTAGGTCATAGCATATTTTATTGAAGTAAAAAATGTTATGCTTGACGATTGAACTAAGACTGGGCTGAATTGGCTTAATCACCATTGACCTTAGAAGAAATAACTGCCACAAATAAATTACATAATCCAGTGTAACTGCTGTGAACTGTTACTCTTTTGGTCTTAAATTAAACCATAACATCTTGAATTAAGTGCTAACTTAGAATACAATCACAAATATTATAATGAAAATAAATAAAATGACTAACCTTAGTTTGTTCTGTAATTCCATTTCTTTATCTTTATATGATTATTGAGCTTAAAGATAAAGATATTAAAACGTGCGACTTATAAGATATTAGATAAGAAACTTTGCTCTAGTTATCAAATAAACAACATTCGCACAAACTCATTCGCATACGTTTGAACTAATTACATGTTTGAACGTTTCATATTATCGAATTAAACCGCAGAGAAATACCGACGAAACCAAAATTTATTTAACCATCACCGCTCCTAATATGTAAATATTTCTGGTCAAATTAAGTATTCATAGCGTTAATAAAAGCTGTAATGTATATTGAAATTGTGGATAGCTTCAGATTACATTGGTGTTTTAAATATAGTGCGGGACGTGCGGTTTCCAAATCCGTTGTTTGTATGGTTGCAAATTAAACGCTGTGAAAATTCAATTATTGTAGGACAAATTAAATAGCGCTAATGATGCTGAATCCATGTCGCTTTTGTTGTTTTATTTATTACTAGCTGATACCCGCGACTTCAATTCCGTTGTTTATGATATTAGCAATATATTGTAAGTATGAAAAAGAAAACATAAACGAATATTGAAGGCAAAAATACATATACGAGTACTTCGCTCATCTTAAAATGTCGCTGAAAATTGTAGTTTCCTCAAACTTTAATAACTTTACATTAAATGAAGACATGGTCATAGACATTTTTAAAATAAGTACCAAGTATCTAAGAAGTAAAACAAAAAAAATGGACCCAAATATATATATATTAAGTAAACATTTATCATGTTATGTATACCGACTGGTGGGTGTTCTTTAAGCGTCTTGAAGATTTATTGTCAAATTTAAACAAAGTAATACATGTCATATCTATATATACCTATTTAGAGAGATCGATATATACAAGAATGTTATCAAAACCACAGCGTATCTATAATTCATATCAAGACACTATGCAAGCCACACCAACGCCGTTGACATTGACCTCAAACTGGCAGCGTTCCTAAGAGAGACTACGGCAGCAGTCCCGGGAAGCCGTGCACGACATTTGGAATGCATATCGTTTTCAGTGTCAGGTAAACTTTACACAAGGTTAAGTTTTAGACCCATTCTAAATCTTGTCTACATTTGAAGTTATCGACTTTGACCTAAAATTGTAAGAGCTTTTTAAGTTCCGCTTCTTCGCTGACTGATACTGTTCTAGTGAGTTATATACATTTAAATTATATAACAGTTGTAGTTAAAAAATGAGATGTTTGCCTGTTCCTAGTATTTTTACTACATATGTAAATTAATATTAAAATAACATACTCACTACACGTCGCTATCATCAAAACATTTACCGCAGCGGTTCAGGGTTAGCAGTGAGCGATATTTGGAAATATTTGCAATTTGTAAATTATGTTAGTATCGACAGTTACCTCAAATTATGAACCATTTTGAAAACACAATATGGTTATATTTTCGCCTATTAAAATTCCGTAAAATAATTCCATATGAGTAAATAGCGTTCTAAAATATAAAATCAAATCTTACTAATCCTGCCAGTAGTTTTAAATTTAAATGCTTTCAATAATTAATAATAAAAAATAAATAAAATTGTTAGCAATTGTGACACATCAAATATTCTAAAATGGATACCATTTTACTGCTTCGTAGAATATAAATAAAATTCTAAATTAATTGATTCTATACCTATTTCTTCATAAACCGTCAAATCCTACCTGTATATCCCACACAAATGTTTAATAATCAGAGATACCATAAAAATAACACCGAAACCAGTTCTACTCGTGTGAATGGACATCTAAAAATCCCATTAGGAATATCCCACCCACATGCATTGGACTTTAATCACGAGCTATTTCGAAGGTCTTGAAATGGTTTTACGTTGCCACGGATACCATTTGACTACATAAAACCCCACTGTGTGGTAGAGACTGCGATAACAACCGTTACAGATGCTGTGATTAGTCCTAATTTCTTTAAAGTTCCGTAGACACCGCGTTAAAATATCATTACACCTTGTAAAGGACACCATTTATTATAATATGGAATGGTAATGCTTCCTAAACCCGTTGTATGATATAATCATATAATTACAAGGAAAGCAATTTTATAACATTAACATATTCACGGTATCGCTACTTAAAGTGCCTGGAATAAGGCTTCAATATTCCTTTTTAATTTTGATTTTGTTCAAATCCTTATGCAATAAATCGTTTGAGCGAATGTACATATATAGTACTGACGTTTTTCATATCAGTGATATTTTAACCAATTTTATGTCTTATCTTAACTCGTTATTGAAGTAAATATAGGAAATGAATGGTCAAATCATAATCGAGGGTTGATATTAAAGCCTAATTATTATGAATTTATTAACTTTTCCTTACAGATTCAGTATCTTAGATCGTTAATGCATTTTTTCCCAGAACTTATCAAAGGCAACACAGAAAATCTTTTTTGATTTTACTCACTGTACAGACGAAATAACGGAATTATAGTTTTTATGCAAATACATTTTCAGTTGTATAATTCAGTACCTACTCAGTATGTACAAGGTTTTGCTTGCTAAACATTTTATTACCCACTATTTTTCATAAGTAATGTACACACTCGTACATATACCCAGTTTGGGTTATCTCTTCTGTGTGAAACTTCGAAGTCATTATAATATAACTTTCTGTCTCTGCGTGATACTCGACTTACTCAGATACAATGGAGGCCCATTGTTCATATCTACTAACATTTATAAGTACTTTGGGTTCGAAATTCGAATTATTCTCTCTTTGAAGTATCGAAAAAGAAATCTTTATTTTTCATATAATTCATTGGAAGTTTTTGTACAAAGCTTCCTGAATTATTGTCTTGATAATATTATAGAAAAGAAAAAAGAAATAGTAAAAAACACAAGTTAATTTACACGTTAGACAAACAACGTCAAGTATGTTAGCATAACTTTTTTAAGGCAAAGGATCTAAGTTCATACAGCCATGGATATGTTCAAAACGCTTTTATTAATTTGGTTGAAACGTTATATATATAGGAAAATCACCTGTGTGTTTTCTTTATTTTATCTATGTCAACCGCAACGTACATACTACAACGTCTCTATTTTTTATACACTCTATACCGCAGAAGCCTTTGCACGATATCAGTTATTTTCACCCATTTAAAAAATATGTACAAATTGTGTTAGTATTGATGTGACTCATTTAAAGTCGTTACGTTATCTTAGTTAGATAGCTTTTTATTTTGAAAATAAATACTCTTTTATGACAAATACTAAAAAAACACGTTATGGAACGATTCACGGATTAATATATAGCTTTGACATTTACACCCACACACACACCATCGAAATATTATACAAACAATGTTATGACTGTAATACGATTTCATGGCGTACTAAAATGATTTATATACATACATATATAATTACCAGCAGGAAGAAATACTACAGTAAAATGTGCAATTTTTATGATTTAACAAGAGGAATGCCAAAATCCGTGAAGGTGTCGGGATTAACCTGGATTTTCATGAAATTGTTGCTTAGGAAGTTGTTGGCTGGTACAATATAAAAATCCAGATAATATTTAACCTTCCTTCCGTTTAAACGCAGTTTAACGTGAAAAAAGCTACGAAAACGCTTTATTCCTTTTAGATGTACCATTAAGAGGAAGATAAGAAACGTAACATAACGCCTATAATCCTCGAAGGGGCAGGCAGAGGAGTGTAGTTCACCAGTTATGAATGAAGATGTAGCACTTTTTTAAGAAGAATTATAATATAATACGTTTAAGTAGTCGTAATTTGGTCACCCACTATGAATATAGCACCTTTTCAGTAGATAGATACGAATAGTAAACGGAGTCAACGATGAGATTAGACTTATGAGGTAATTAATTATCTGTCGTTCAAAGTTAATTGCAGATGTTACGGCTCCAACAATATAATGTCTTGTTAATAATTATAATATTTTAACTGCATGTAAGTTTACAATAGAATTTTTATTACAAATAAAATGGAGTATAACAAAATATTTTTTACAGCTCACACTATAGAGGCAATATATAATTCAATTAAGCTTTATAATTAATTATAAAGCACGAAATAAATTTTATTTAATTGTAGACAAGCTTAAAGCAATGTTACTAATGCTTTTTGCTAAAAGACTACTTGTTTATTTTCTGCTATTTTTGTAGGCAGTAAAAAATTTTATGTGCATACTATAACAAAACATCGCTAAATGTATCAATAAAAAAGCATTACGTGACCTAATCAAAAAAAAAACTAATTAAAATAATAGAAAATAATTTAGACGAGGAAGTTTATTTCGTAACATTGTTACTCATTATCACATCATTATTATAAGCAAATACA
>DWEC01000570.1:0-16336 GCA_018245735.1 Microceris miodesmiata
CATGGTAGTGTGGGTAATGTTTTATTTATTGATTTAATGTACTTTATAAGCATTATTATTGAAAACGTTCTGCACTTCTCCTGCACATAAACTATAAGTGTGCCAAATTTTATACTCCTGCGTCCACGCAATTTTCGTAAAAAGAGGTCCAAAGTTTTGGAATCACTTATTAATATATCGATTAGAAATACCTTGAGATATTATGACAGATAACATGTGAAGCTGGTATATTTGTGGTGTATGTTTAGTATAATATATTCCTAGGAAGCCACAAAGAGTGTGTTGTGTACCAAAAAATGTTCTAGAGCTAAATACCAAACATATTGAGAAATATGTTGATAGTTCTTATATTAATATATCATTTATGTGCAATGTATGTCTTAGGTACATGTTGAGAAAAATATAGAGGTTTCAAAGTGTTATTACAAAATTAATGAACATTTATTTTAAAGGAAGATGTTATTAATAACAGAATTAGTTAATATGCTCAATTTAAAATTTTGTGTCATTGTTTTATAATATGAACAGATTTTATTTTTGTAAATAATCCATCCTTGCTTGGGCAAACACTATTTGGTTGTAAATTTGTATGATACATAAGTGTTAATACATTTCCTTTAACTTTTTACTTAATTTTTTCATTCTTATCCACATGATTTCAATGACTATATGGGTTGGCAACAAAAGGAATATTTTCTTTTCTGTACAAAGATAAATATATAATTTTTTTTCTATTAGTGTTATCTATTTTTTCTTTTAATTGTGTATCATTAATGTTTCTTTATTTAATTGGTTGTTGTATTACTAATAAGGTAGTTAGTGTGTTTATTGGTATTAGAATGTATAATTAACAAATTTGGAAGCTCTGGCCACATACAGAGCACTATACTAATTACAAAGCAGATGGCAGAAATGTATTAGTTATCAACTTCTAATCATTTCTATTGAAGAGTAAAAGTAATCAGCTGATAAATTCAGTTTTCATAACATGTTATAGTGCTTTTAGTGTTTATTAGAAGTTCTAATCGACATCAGTTCTGAAGCTCTCCCATGTCCCATAAATAATAAATTACCATAATTAACTCAATATATACTTCACATTCAATTTATTAATGCATATATGAAATTTTAGCTATGATCCTAATATTCTTAGTCATATTAAACACTGTACTGATTAATAACAACATTTGGCCACTAAGGTTTTCTTCTTTTGTGATGTAATTTGTTATGAAATCATGATAATTGTAAATTCTTATTCTTGGGCAATTATTGACGTGATGTTAGTATTTCTTTTAATGTATATTATTTTGCACAGAAAACTGTTTGTCGGCGGCCTGTCATGGGAGACGTCACAAGAGAACCTGCAGCGATACTTTTCGAGATACGGCGACGTGATCGACTGCGTGGTGATGAAGAACAGTGAGTCGGGTCGCTCGAGGGGCTTCGGATTCGTCACCTTTGCAGAGCCGTCACTAGTGAACGTCGTGCTTCAGAATGGACCCCATCAACTTGATGGCAGGTGAGATTGTGGGTCGACTTTACAGAATACTGTCATCACTTTTATCAGTGTAGATACAATGGACACTTTATGGTTCTTTTTATATGGTGTATTGAGTCAAATTTAATTATTATCGGTTCTTGAAATTCTGCAAATAGTCTTATCTAGTTTCTCTTATTTTATTGTCATTTTTGGTTTCTGTGATACACGGTGTCTCGTTTAAGAGGAAATTGTGAGAATTGAATATTATTAACATTATGTTTTTATTTTACCTTATACATATCTCTAAAATATACAAATAAATGATGAGATTTAAGTGGCTAATTCCTGATATGATTAGATAAGAGATTGTTGTCATTATTAGTACATATTACTGTGAAAAATTGTTCTTTATACACAGCATTACCATTATACCGCACGTAACATTTAAATTTTACCTTTGATTTAAAAATTATAAATATTAAACCTACTCCTTCAGGGAATACAAGTGTGAAGATAAAATAATAATGATAAAATTATATTTAAAATTAGACCATGACGAGAAATCTGTATGAATGTTTCCATTAAACATTTTAGAATAAAAGTTAGGAAGGAGTCTAGTGGTTTAGTGAGAATTGATAAGATAGGTCATGGAAAAATCTAAAACCGTTGCGACAAGTGAATGTGAATTAAACAGTGAAAGGAACCGGAGGTAAAATCAAAAATCGATTTATGATTGTGCTAATTATGTTGAGAATGACGCGATCTAGATAGAATCCGCCCCCGCATTCGAGTGTACGTTGCGAGAGATATTTACGGGAAGCGGTACAGTTGTCTAACAAACATGTTTGTCTCGACCGATTCCGCGATAGTAGACATAGGAAGGAGTTACCAACTGATCCGATATGATACCGCGTGGCCGAAGTATGTGAACCCACTCCATTTCGTTTACAGGCGGCTGCTATGATATACACGCATTGCGGTTGTAACGAATATAATTGAATGTTAAGTGTGGATTATATTGTGTACGTAATTAATAATATAAGTCCTGTCCAAGAAACCGCACATAAATAAGCCCGCTGCGGTCTAACTGGTACACGGTACAATGTTGCGCGTTTGGAGTTTAGTGTCGTGTTTTATTATAGTTTCGTATCTGTAATCTAAAAAAATGTTTCATAAGCATTAGCTACTTTGACTTACTTGTTTAACATAATTAGCAGTTTATTTTAAAAGTTCCATGTGTTTTATTAACTTTAGATTGTGTGCAAAGAGCTCATAAGTAACGTAACGCCCGGCAGTTTTCATGATAAGAACAAGGGTATAGTAACATTTTTAATTTCGAATAAAAGAGAATGTTCGCCTTTCTCGCCGACCCAGCTTTTGTTTATGGCAACGTTGACAAAATGGCGGCTGCCTGATTTTGACAGATAAACTAATTTGTCTAACTGGGTGTGAGAATGTCGTTGGATGGATGGATGGATGAATCCGTATATACTATTTTTGAGATAGACATTGAATATTTATATTTTGAAAGTATGAATAAACATCGTTGTATATACATAAAAAAACATTATTTAATTCGCCTGCGTCAAAATGACAAGGATTATAAATCATAAGGATTATAAATGGACCTTTTAATGATTTCAACATAATGCCTGTTTTTCTGGATCACGAAGAACCGGTGCCTCTATTCACTTCGGCTTTTTCGTGTTTTTACATTCTCCTCACTCTGTCGTTGAAATCAACTAGGGTGGTGGTGGGTTTTATTAAATTAAATATTAATTCCCATTTCAGCTTAAAGGGGCGTTTTTAATGCTAGAGGATTTTGTATTAAGTTAACAGTACCAGAAAAAACTCACTAAGTATTTCTCCCAAGTTTTATATATCAAAGACATTAATTAAATTTATTTTGAGCATTAAAGACAGCTTTTATTAGATTCACTAAATCCACTTTTGTGTTGAAGTGAATTGAGTAGGGGGGGGGGGGGGGGGAAAGGGGTAGGCGGATTAATTTAGTACACTCATACGTTTCACCATTTACATTTACATTCCCCTATGGAATAGGTGCTGAACCTGTTGTCATATACCGGGCACAGGTGTAGACACCGAGCCACTACTATAAAATCTAAGTTACAGAAATCCAATACTACCCGACCCGGGAATCAAACCCAGGACATGTCGATCAGCAGCTTAACCACCAAGGCAGTCTATTATTTAATTGTAATATCGATAATTTTCAATTTGATCAAATCTTAATATCAGTTATTTTTTAATTGAACTTCAATATCTAGTGTGTATGTGTGAAGCAATCTAATTTAAACATGATTTCGTGGATCAGAGGCACCATTCATTACAGTAAACAATATCGCAGTTAACTGCATAATTTACTGCTAAATACAACGAGTGTAATAAAAATAAAACCTGACCAAACTACACAATACCTTAATTACGGACATATTCTAGAAAATGTTTCTCAAATTAACAATGGAGTACAGGTAGGCTACTTTCTTTATGTATGATTATCATTTTAAAAAAATTGCACCTCGTTGAATGGAGTTATTGTTGTCCAGGAACTAGTTTTCACTCTCATATAGTTCGTTCATTGACCCCCGTTAACCCTTCTCGCAAACAAGTTGGCCCATTCACGTCCCGTCCACCCTAACTATTATCGGTACGAAAGTAACGGGTCAGGATTTAACAGTTAGAAACAAATTTGGATTAAGTGATAAAAAACCGTTGTTTTAATTCAACGTGCGATCTGTTACAATAACCGCTTCAACATCGAAACAAGCCGTGCTCGCCCGCTGTCATGCCACGTTAAATGTGACCCAATTGCACGAAAATAAACTGGCCCGTCTTGACTCTATAATAACGGTACTTTCGTTCCGCGTTATAGGAAAACGCTTTGTAGGAATATTCTCGTATAACGCGCTTGCATGACTCAGTATAACGCGTCATGTACAATGATGATTCGCCTTTAACTTTTTTTCGTTGAAGGGGGTTTGAAATAATAATAAAAATTCAATACAATGATTTACCACGTAAGACTGTTTTCGAAAATAGATGAATAAAAGGACCCTAATTTGGCAGCAAATTTATGAATTATAATAATTCGAGAGTATCAGAACGGCTGATAGTATACTGGTCGTGCGCTGATGCGTATGACTGCATTAGTGTATAAAAACCCTGTGTTAAGACTATAGCAATAATTAAAACGTCGTCGTGCGTCATTGCGATTATTTATATCAGGCTCTGTGCTTATATCTCAACGCCATCAAATTACAAGAGAGTGTAGGAAGAGAAATATCAATCCTGGGAAACAACGAAAGTTACGGTTACCCAAAATAAAGCGCGCCTTTAAAAAAGAGCATTGCGTAGATTATTAGTTAACATGCCGTATACAGACAAATAATATACTAATTTTGGTGAAATCGAATACAGAGTTACTTGAGTTTAGCATAATATTCAAAGATGTGATCATATTTACGTACGACATATTGTAGAAATATCACAACATTATCAAGAATGGGAAGAGAAAGTGATTGAACAAATTTAATTTTGCTCGAAAAGGGAGATTGTTACGTAGGCGATGATGGAAAGTAGGGCTGTAAAATAAATTTTGACCCAATCTGAGGCGTTCATTTAAAGCATGGATGTTTAAATTCATCATTGAGTTACATAATGTTGGCTGTAAGCCGTGTGCTGTCGATTAATATTTCTCTGGTCTTTTGCAGATTAATTTGTAAGCAAATGATTTTTTCTAGTATATAATGTGCAATAGACTCGAACACCTATTCCATGGGACGTAAAACGTGACTGATGAAACGTGGGAGTATACTACACTGTTCAACCTACTCCTTCGGGGATTACAGGCGTGATGTTACGTTACTTTGTATTCAAAATAATATTATTTGAAATATATCTACGGTATCTATGTAGTGCGTCTTGTTCCATGGTTAAACTGTTTGCAAACTTCGATAAATAATCGCAATTGCATTTGTCGTGAAAATAGAGACAGTTAATTTAGTATTATTAAAATGACTGCACCTGAGACAATATATTGCAATTAGTGTGCTTATAATTGAAGTTTTAACGAGAATAATTTCTACACGAAGACTTTTCACATAGTAATGTAAACAAAAAATAGGTCATTTAATTATCATCCAAATTGTCAACATTCATTCATAATTAACTGACTCCAATTCCATATTTAAGCAAAATATTAAACCATAAACAAAACTGTTACATTTCTGTTATCAAGTGAATAATGCTTAAAAAGCTTCTGCCGACAATTAAGTGAAACGAAGTACTCACAGATATAACGAGAAGTGAACGTAATAATTGTGGGGTTAATAGAAGTGCATTGGCTTGACTTGGCACATCATAAGGAGTAGGACGCTGGACAACGCACCGGCCCTAACCAGTCGTATCCACCGCTCACCGCTGCTGTCTGATCTCATCGCCGTGACGATACCACACTTCAACATAACTGGAATTGTGTTAGCAAACCAATCCATTTTCGTCTTCGTACACACCCTACAAGGACTTATGAATTATATAAACATATACAAGAAATCTTAAACCACCCATTGCCGTGTATGGACAAGCAAAGGTCGTGTTGGTACGGAGTTTTACAAATCGCTTTAGTAACTAGCGTCGTTGCGTTTCATATTTGTATTGTTTAAATGGACGTACTGGTGGTTATTCAGGAACACGCTTCCACATACGAGATTATGAACTTGTTATTTCCATTTAATATTTAATGTATTTCTTTTGAAAAAATGTTTATTACATAATATACCCATGTATAATGGGGAAGCTTTAACTAAGAGCTTATAATATTTTAAACGATATTTTCGTGAAAAGTTGTTTATTAAATTAGAACACAAAAAAACTTATGTCATGAGAACATATCTACTGCTTTACACGTGATCGCTATTGTACAAGCGGCATGAAGCTACGTCTTGTAATAAACAACCATGAAAATAATATCACAAATTATTATTTTCTGGTAGACGGCAGTTACACTGACTTCATCTTAGTGGCATGTAAGCGAAATGATCTTGCAACAATTACATTGTCATAATTCTTAATTAATACCGTTTAAGAATGTAATTCGAACTGAGGGATGCGAAAACATGCGAAACAATTTAAAAGGAAGGACGATAAATGAAGTAGGTATTATATACGTACATTGATAAAATATTTTATTGGTATTACTTACATTGGCTGTTTTATATTCATTAGTATGATTTTATCGTCATGCCAGATCGTTTACCAGGTATGCAAGGAGCGCCGAGTGCTGACATGCTTTTTCTAAATTTATCATTCTTCATAGTTCATACACATGCATTATATTTGAAGATTCCTAACTCCCCGTAAGACAGTAACTAATATTAATATTAGTAACTATAGTAACTATTTGATCTAAGTAAACAAGGCTTGGTCTCGTTCGGCACTTGTATTTTTAAGACAATTTCTGTTGTTAATACTATTTCTACCAAAGGTCCAAAACGGCACCCTATAAAATTTAAAATAAAATTATCTTCCGAGTCTGATATTTTTTTTCAGTTAATTTCCTGACGAATGCAATATATATTTCTACTTATTTCCAAATTAAGACACCTTTTGGTCGACACAGAAATGAGTAGGCATAATTGTGGAAGAAATAGCGCTAAGGACAAAATAATATAGGTAGCTTTTGCATCAAGTTATCCGCGTGCAAGCGTTCAAACAAGTTATACATAGATTAAGACCTGATCATTACTTACGTAGTTTGCGGGATACAACTGAACTCGGACGGACTAATTGTAAACAGAAGATGCAATGGCACTGACTGCGGTCGTATGTTTCTAAGCCATCAAATTACAATTTTTCAGTAGGTATATGTGACAGATTGAAATCATTTCCTACAGTTCATATTCCATTTGTACAACTACTGGTCATATATCTACATATTTTAAAATTCAAAACCACAGGCGAGGATTATGATTTATTGTTAATACAATTACATACATATAACTTAGTAGATAATACGAGAAAAAACTCAATAGTAAACTGTTGCGTGCTTACGTGTCACCTAATGTATTTTATATAACAATAAATGACCATGTACCTACGTAAATGTAATAAAATAATCATACATAAATAGCCGGATGTACCTCATCGTCAACAATTTTGAAATAATTGTTCATATGTGTAATATATACATTTATCTTTATTGAAATCTCTCAAATAGTCGCATAAAATATATTATGAATATCCTAGGTTTTTACGCGATTATAGCTACAAAGAAACTAAAATATACAGATGTAATCAAAATTCTCTTTGAAACAGAATGTATAAAATAACAATTCCTTAAATATAATGAGTTTAATATTTTCACGTTTGTTACAGATTTTTTTTAACATAGATACGTGACTCAAACGTAACGTATATTCACGCCTGTAATCCCCGAAGGGATTGGGAGACGAGTGTAGTACACTCCCACATCTCACCAGTTACGTTTAAGTTCAATTGAATAGATGGTGACCCTATTGCCATACACCGGGCACAGTTTGATCTTAATATATACACTTAGGTTTTCCTGTTCTGGATCTACATCTTCCTTATCTCATAAATTTATTCTCCAATTCTATACTCCTTTATTCATTCTACATGCACAATCTATTTAAGCATCTCTGTGTTAATAGTGCCCAGTATTCTTTTTTCATTTCCGATCATTCACTCACATCATTTTTAACTTTATTGGCTACAGTCTTATTTTGACTACACGTTTTTTACCTTGATTTCGTTTTTACCACAAACAAAATTCGTTCTGTGGGTTACTGATGGAATCAGTACCTCGCTATGCAACACAGTTGTTTGAGCGTATTCCGGTTTTTCAAAAAGAAGCGTAACTCCTCATTTATTTTATTATATGCTTATTAGTCAACAATAATGATAAAACTAATATAAAGTTTAAGGTAATTTCCAACCACGCATTTGTTATACGCTATTGGAAAATCTAGAAAAATCTGCCCCAATAAATTCGCGAACACCGTAGTTAAGTTTTTCATAATAAAGTATCTGATCAGGCAGCATGAGTTCTACAATAGCCTTAGCACGATACTTAGCTATGTAATACCTATATCAAAACAATATATTCGTATATAATTTACAGTTGTATGTTAAATCTATACTTCCTTACCTGACTTGCCTCTTCCGCAAGTTTCTATTGCCATTTTATTGTTACGCCAGATCGCCTAACGTCGTAGACAGAAAAAACGGAGTGCTAAATAGAAAACAAAATTAAAAGATTTTTATACTTTTTCAATCTTATCATTGAAGGTTTTCAATAGTTGTCAATAAAAAAAAGAATGTCAGTTGTCAAATAGAGGAGAAAATGACACTAAAGTGTTTTGTCTTTGTCTACATATTATGTACATGCATAAATGTATTAAGAATGTAGATGGTTCTCTGAAAAGAACGCACACACCCCAACGTAATACTAAGTACGAGTAAGGACAATCGCCTCCAACAGCCGGATCAAGTCAGTTTGCAGTCGGGATCCATTATTATTTCCCATCCTAATGTCATGGATTCTGGTATAGACAATATGTCACACAGAAGTTAATCTCATCTTACGTTAACTTCCAATGAATTCCAGGAATATATTAAATGTTACTTTATTTGCCTTTTTCATATACCACAGCCAATGTATGGCATTGATTTCGATATGATTTTATTCAGATTTTTACACTTTCTCTCATTAAATTCCAACAAGTTTTTTACTTTTGATTTGTTGAATATTTTTATGCCACGGCGTTGCGTTAGTCGTCATTATTCGGCCATGATTCCGATGATATACTCCTATGCAGATTCACGGATCAGTTATGTAGGATAGTTTAATTTTTATCCAATAGAACAAAAGGAGAAGGAAAAAAGATAGAAACCACTACTTAAGCAATGGTTTATATAATTAGGTAGATATAAGACGATTTGTATAGTAACATAAATTCGTTCAAATTTATGTGTCATTTTTTATAAATGATCATCTGAGGGCAAGCTACGCAGAGTATGCAATAGTACTGACACATATACATATAAATATATGTTTATATAGATATTTCTTCAACACCCAGGCACGGAACAAGTAGTTTGCTTATCACACAAATATTCGTGCCAGTTGACAATCGAATCTACGAACTCCAGCTCAGTCATCAGGTTCACTAACCACTGGACCAATCGGCTAGTCAGTCTTAAAATATGTATATCGTAGTTAACAAAGTCCTACGCGGACCTTTTTTAGCAAGATTATAAAATATATAGTTTACTAAACAAAAACATTAGTAATTGTTTATGCAGAATATTTTAAATAGATAAGAATCATTTGGCTGAATGTGGTAGAATATTATGTAATAGTAATATGGTATTATTGGCAAAACATTCTCGAAAATTATAAATAATTAGCAATGTACTTAACATAAAATAATCAACTGCCCCTTGTTATTAGGCTACCCCATGAGGGACATGGCGCGAAGTTTTTCAGTAAGAACACATTTTTAAAGGCAATGAAAAGTATTTTAATTTTTTTAATTTTTAATTTGTTTCTAATTTTTTTAAAAGGCAATGAAAGAAAGAAGATAAAGAAACGGGTAAAGTCTGTAGCCATAGAGAATAATAATGGAGAAAATGAAATAAAATATTTAAACAGTCATAGCAAATCCACTTACAATTAGAAATAAATCCAGTACCTTAAAACCATTTTTTATGTGAAATACACTCATCTCTATAATACACTATGATCAAGAAGTTTTATATATGTATTCGCAGCTACTCAACGAATAATTTATATTTTGGCTTTTATATCGCTATTTGTATGTTTATAAGCGTCGGACATACGTTCCATCTAATGTAAATAAAATCGTGGTGGACTAAAAATAAACACGAAGTCCGTTGGTGTAAGTTTGAGGGGCGCTCCGTCGGTAGCGTCACTGAAACTGGCAGAAATCTCGTCTTAACTAGAACGCGTAATTGGTGTAATTAAAAGTTATTGTTTCGGCGGTGTAAGGGCGCATGTTGTTTATATAGAGTCGCGGTGGAGGCTTTGACGCTCTGGCTTGCCGCCTCCGCGTCCGGACGCACGCGCCGCTCGCCGTTTTCCGCTCGGTGAATTATTCATTCATACATTCGCTCTCATAAATAAATAAAAACAAAAAATGTATTACCTACTATAACAATAATAATTTTAAAACATTAAGATATGGATGGTCAACAATAACTAACGATCCAATCTTTCAGTGTTTTAGTGTCAAACTAAAGAAATGTGATAACAGTTTATCTTGTGACTTCGTGAGGAAATGGTGTTTTCCGTATCATAAAAAAACAGTTGCAGGTAAGTTACAGTTCGTTCATTATCTCTATATTCGGTAGTGTTTGTTTTGTTTTATTGATACTCATCGCATTATGCATAAAACCGCACTAAAATTCACTCGCGTGCTGTAAAATGTTTGCGCTTAATAAAAACATAGTAAAAGCTCGTGGCATAAGTTCAATATGGTGAACGAAAACACAATAAAATTTTCCAATATTTTCGCCAATACTGTTAATATTAGTAAAAACATTCGTGCAACATTGTTATTATTGTCTAATAATATCATTTATTTTATTATTAACAGTGTCTAATAATTTAGACGTGTATATGACCAAAGCGAAATATACTCGTATGTGTAATGCCGAATGTTGAGGAAAATGGATGCGCTGCTCGTGCATCAGTTTAGCCAAAATAATATCCCTTTTAATTTCCCGATATTTAATCTTTCTATACTTTGAAAAATAACAAAATTATTATAATTTAGCATTAATGTGTTAGCGAAAAAACAAGAATCGTATTATTAGATTATTGGAGAAAAATGAGCGCAATCCGTAAACTTATATTATGATTATTTTGATATCGTCAAGCCGGGTCTCTTGCGGGGTGGGCAGGGAGATCTCACATTTACAATACATCAAACGGTTACAACAACAATGTCCTATATCTATAGCGTAATTATATATGACGATCTGCGAAAGGTTGCAGGCAGATGCTGGATGCGATAAGTCGAGGACAGGGCGCGATGGCGCTCATTGGGGGAAGCCTATGTCCAGCAGTGGACTGAGATAGGCTGATGATGGTGATGATGAATTATATATAATAATTACGCTATAGGTATAGGAGACGTGACATCAAATCCGTTTACAGGGTAGGCAGAGCACTGTCGAGCCAAATGTCTCTGTACTTGCAGACCTGACGTACTTTTTCCTATCGTAATCTGCTTTTTCAATAAAGTATTCGTTATGATAAAAATAATCGTATCTTTAATTTAGTCGCAAAATCACATCTTTTTATAGTCATTTTCTCCTAAATTATCACGATTCTGAAAATTCGTTTAAAATGTTTTTGTAAGAAAAATGTTACATACGAGTATATATAGTATTTACATCCGTACATAGTACATACATATGTATTTCCCATTACTTATAAATCCATAAGACATGAGTAGGAAATCTACAGAGAGTATAGAATGGACTAACACGTATATAATATCGCATTTAGTCAAATTATATATAATGTGACTACATTTTGAGTTCCAATTATAAACAATTTAAGATCTGTCCCACGTCAAATAATTACAGTGACCGTGACATGAGCAAACGCAAATGAAGCTTAAATATTGTAAAGTTATGCGTATATAAATAGGTAATCGTAATCCATAGTGAGACGTAAACGTAACCGGTGAAACGTGGGAGTGTTCTGTATTGCTTTGCCTGCTTCTTCGGGGATTACAGGCGTGAAGTTACGTTTTTAAATTAGTTTTTTTTTTTTTAATTTAAGCGTTCCATTGTATTTCAAGGAAATTACGAACGATCCATTTCATGCAAAGCTTACCAATATTTATACTTAGATATAAATTTGGTAACACTAGGAATATCTTATTGACAAATTGCTTAAAAAATCGCTATGAATGTATTTTTAATGTAAATGGTAAAGGTGGAAATTATTAACAAGTAAGAATCGCCTATATCTACTAAGATTGATTGTTTCCAAGAGAAAGTGTTAAGTAACTTAATTGTTGTTAAGAAACAATTGTTATCACTATCTGTTTGAACGCAGTTGGATTAGAATTATTATTACGATGCATAGATTGCGGTTAAGGACATTATCTTTAATAACTAAACCATGATGCCGAGTCTCTGATAAATGAGAGCTATACAAATAAAAAGCAAAGACATGTTTTTACCATCAATATTAATCCGATCGTATAAACTGAGTAAACTATTGCATTAATTGAAGTTTAAATTGAAAACTTAAAAAAAATACTTTCTATGCCGTCGAAAATGAAATAATTATTAGATAAATTAAATTTAAATAAATTAAATTAGATTCGAGCACTGTAGGTCGTTCCATTTTTGACAAGGAATTGAAAACTTATAAAAATACATTTCATTATCATCATCATCATCATCATTATCATCATTACCAGCCTATTTCCGTCCACTGCTGGACATAGTCCTCTCCAATAGCACGCCACTGAGCTCGATCTTCATCTCTTCGCATCCAATCATTGCCAGCCACTTTGCATATATCGTCACTGCACCTAGCTGGAGTGGCGTCCAGTGCTGTTTGCTAAAAATACATTTGGTTTTACCAAAACGGTGTGACCGAAATATTATATTTTTGTTTAAAGTACCTATATTAAATTTGCATGATAATGGACAAAGAAATTCGAAATTTTCAAGAGTGTAAAGATTTTGCCTGCGTGCCTTTGGTCGTGGTCGATACGTCGATGAGTCTATACTCGCTTTATACATATACTCGTAGGTACATACAGGTTGAATTTTTACCCCTTTGTACGTGAAGCTGAATTTGAATTGGCATACCAACTTACCAGTTTATGTTTCGGTCACAACTCCGCCACGTTTCTAATTTAAATTATTACTATATTTTAATTAATTATTATATTTTGAAGTATTAGATAAAATCGCTCATTAAACTTTTTCCTTGACTGAACTTGACTTTAACTGATTATGTTGAATAAAAACCGTTTTTTATTGGATATAGATTCATTTTATTCAAAATAGATTAATTGTATACAAAATTATGTGCATTTTAATGGTTGTACCTACTTATTAATCATCTTAATAAAATTGAAACGAAATAAAATAAAAATTGAGTCAGGACATTGAAAAATGTTAAAATATTTAAGAGTCAGGTTAGGTCTCTAAAGACAAAAATATTTGCTATTCATTTATCTCTGCCTGCGCTGAAAGAGAATTGGCTTGATGAAATAATAATAACAACGAAGAGGATAGGAAAATATTCTGAAAATCATATTATTTCACCCACAATAATATGTACATATTCACTATTCTATTTATGGACGTGTAGCCAATTTAATTTTCCCCATTGAAACTAATAGATTATCTTCGACGAAACATCTCACATACTCAGATGAAATATTATTCTGGCAATACGTCAAATTGTACCGTATTATTCATACATCACATTTGTTAAATGAATGAATGAATGAATGAATGAATGATTCACTACATATCGGAAATACCAGCCATTGACTAACAGTAAATTATTTCGATGAACTCAGTCATTGATTTAAATATTTTTTGTCGCATTAAATCAAGTCTAATCAATATCTTAATTAATTTTATCATATCATTATTATTTGAGGTTCGTATAATATACAATTTTGTTAGTATACTACTTGTTACTGACCTATCACCAATATACAGATAATACAGAATTTCAACAGGTATTAAGTACTTATGTTTTGTACTCTGTACGTAGACTAAAAAGTTACGTTTATAAATTCATTCACAATTAGCTCTCACTGTAAATATGTGGTGGTGGGAAATCTAAGTTACGAAAATGTTATAGTACCTGAATAGGGATTCAAACCCGGGACCTTACGATCAATGCTGACGGTTGCTATCAATCGATCTACAAGGCACAACCACCTATTCCATGTGATGTAAATGTATCTGATGAAATGTGGGAGTATACTATACTTCTGCCTATCCCTTCGGGATCTACATGCGTGATGTTACGTTTGATACGTTGATTATGTGTTTTCCATTTTAGTAAGACTACCTACTTATGTTCTAGTAAGACTAATAAAGGTAGGTACTCAGTCCACTCTACGAGACTACCATATGCTACTCTCAGAGATCGATCTCTTATTTTCGATATCTACATTTTCGATGTAAACAATTACATTTTTATATCATTATTCCTACTGTTTAATATAATAATTGAACCGCTCATACTATGACGTCAGTGTTGTTGACAAGAAACAATTAATATTCATACACGTTCTATGATTAAAAGACATGATATCCTGCCAGTAACAATTCAATTTTGCAGCTTCAGGGGGCTTAAATTATTCACAAGGTCTAATTCTAATTCCACTGCACTAAATAGACTCAGAAAGCCAGAGTAACACTTACTTCAATTCGAAAAAGGTACCCATTGCAAAGTTACATGACAAAATTGCCATTGTAGGTACATTTTCTTTCACAGTCTGCCATCAAATTTGAGCTGAAGCGAATATACGTTCGCCTGTAATTATCAAACCGGCAGTACTTAACTGGAAACGAGGAAGTAATTTCGGCGTTTTCGTCGCATCGCAAAGGTTCATTGCGAATTTTGCTAGTTACGTTCGCGTCAGTACATGTCAGTTGGACTGACGCTCGGTAGATCGGTCCATCGCTTGATTAAACTGCCACACGGGGTGACACTGCGCCCATGTCGCCACCATTACGCGGAACCTATTATGGATAGTGAGTACATTTCTCATGAATTGTATACTTCTGTTAAGTATAATACATTTTATCAATCAATCGACGATCAAACATGTTAGCTCTGTAGGGACAATCAGTGCTTTCTGTCTACTCCGTAGAACACCTATCGTGACGATCTATAATAATAATAATGAGTAATAAGACTGTGGAAAACCCTATGTGAAATTACATGGTCAATACAGTAAGCCTGTATAATTTCATGTCAACAGTAGACATATTAAAAACTAAAATATTACGATGATCACAAAATGATTTATTTTTTTCGTTTCCTAGTTCTTAAAAATCAGCGTTTCGAGACGCCTTTTAACTCCGATATCAATATGCCATTTATATGTATTAAGACAACGACTTCAAGTGAACCAAGAGATTTCGGTGAAGCCATTATGAATCATGCAATATGGACACGATTAAGTATTATTTTTGTATATTAGTATTTAAAAAAGAATCATACATATCGTAGAATCATCTCTGGTTGTTTGTTACTATTATGATACAGTCAAGGTAGGCAGAGAGGATCAGGTGCCAATATATCCTTATAGACTTGACGTTAAGTTTACTAAAGTGTAATGTTGATCTTACTTGAACCCGGGCAATATAAAACCTATAATTAATGAGGATTGTAATTAACAAAAACATATAGTATATCGTCAGTAGCTGTATCTCTCCAACGCTACCAAGAAACTCGTTATCCGCGCAAGCGATGCAGGAAGAAACGCATCACTGGACACACGCGTCCTTTTTACTTTAGAACAAGATCTGTTACTTATCTCTAGTTCAAAATCTTACTAGTGTTTAGCTATGAACTATATCGAAAGCTAGTCGAAAGAAAACTAGAAAACTAGTCGGGCCACCCCGAAAAACGCATGTGAGTTAAGCCGGTACATTTATAATCATGTATATCGAAATGTAAAAAAAAACCGTAACATTACGCCTGTAATCACCGAAGGGGCAAGCGGAGAAATGTACTACACTACCACGTGTCACCAGTTACGTTTACGTCCAATGGAATAGGTGGTGAGCATA
>DWEC01000571.1:0-16336 GCA_018245735.1 Microceris miodesmiata
AGAGGCTGAGAGTGATTTGGAGCATGAGTGGGGGGAGCTGGATGCTGATGCTGAGTCTACTAATGAAGCCACAAGCAGGTTTCTTTAATTATTGTATTTCAATTATTATGAGTTACAAGGTTCTACTACTTTGACCAAAAAGGTCAGATACTGGCTGATGGAGAAGTCAGAAGTTGGCTAAAACAGAGTGATAAATGTCTTGCACTTATTGTCTGTAAAGATAAAATTATTTGGCACTTGTTGCTCGTTGCACACCTCACAAGGGATCTGGTGGTGCAGTATAATAATAATAATTATTATTAATCACAAAATCACAGCGCTTGTCATTAGTTCATCCATAGTTGACTGATATGATTTGTTGACTGATTGACTGTCTGATATGATTTGACAGATTGACTGATATGATTTGTTGACTGACTGATTGAGTTGTTGACTGATTGGCAATTATTTCTACAGTTTTCATTACATTTGCCAGTATATTTAGTATATTAGGTCCAACTTTAGATAACAGCTTTGGGAAGGCTTCATCCAGTAGTGGATGGAGACATACTAATGGTGATGATGAAAAATATCCTAATAACATAATACATTTGTTGTTCAGATTGGCTGTGTGCAACATGGACTGGGACAACATTAAGGCAACAGATCTCATGGTCTTGCTGAACTCTTTTGTGCCTCCAGGTGGTGTGATTAAGAGGGTTACAGTAAGTACAATTAAGTGAATAAGATTACTAATGTCATACAGTATAGTGTTGTGTTTAGCTATACTTAGCTCACAATGGCTTGACTAGTTTGGGATGTAGACGAAGTCATTCTTCACGAGCTCCCGCCGGCTACAACGAGGTTGTTGCGGATTTTGGCTTTTTCGTTCCATTAAGTTACCTATATAAGTTATATAAGGGTCTTAAACAGCAGGCCTACCCTTGGTCGTACCTTAAGTCCTATCTAAGTACCTACCTATCCTAAAGTCGTAATTTGTTATCAGATATTCCCTTCGGACTATGGCCTTAAACGGATGCAAGAAGAAGAGATCCGTGGTCCGATCGAGCTCACTGAGGACAAAGAAATGGCAGACCTGTCAGATGACGAAGGAAATGAAGAAGGTACATTTCTAACGACTACTTCATAATAGCAGTGCTTCAAATGCATTAGTACGGGAGCATGTGTCAGTCAGTATGATCTGACGTAATATGATGTCGTAATGACGTAATTCGCAGTTATTGCTGCTGTAACTGCTACTACATTGAAACCTTTTACTTCACCGTTAACGCTAACCCGGTAGTGAAGTGGCTATACGTTGTCCATTTTATTTTTTATTATTGGTTTTTTGACAGCTTACGTCCACGAAGTTTCGTATTGTTGACGTTAAAATTCCGTACCAATAATACATAGAAGTCCAATACTTCATGGACGGATACCGCCCCTTTAGTGATACACACATAAAAATCTACACATAAAAATTACTACGATTGTTGCACAGTTTACAAATAATCGATAGAAATAAATGCTATGGGTAAATCGAATTGAGAAAAACTCTTCATTTTAATTTTTTGAACGCAGTGTAATATTGTTAGAAGAATGCTAAACACAGCGTAAACCGATTAAAAACGGTCGGTTGATGTTACAAGTTGACATATAAATATTTTTTATGATTATAATTAATAAATATGCAAACACACGATTTTATGTTTATTTGAAAAATACGTAGAGAACATTAAATCAAAATGTACTTTTATAATACCGATTATTACGTTTGCGTACATAACTCGATTAACGATAATAAATAGTACAATCGGAATGGTTTTACATTCGAGAATCTTTTGGACATCACTAAACTTGTCAGTCGTCGAGCTGTCAAAAAACCATTAATAAAATGGACAAACTATAGTTAGTTTCATAAGTATTAAGCTATGGATGTGATAAAACATACAAGAGGGTTGTTACCTAAAGAGACAGCTTTAAAAAATCTCGATACTTGCGAGAATTTAAAAGAAACACGAAAAGAATGGCACAATATAATTTAACTCATTTATAGCGGAAACGTATCTGTTGTATCCTCGACGGCTGTATTACTGGCTATCGCAGCACACCAACTGTTCATACATCGTCGCAGTACAGAAATAGATAAATGGTACTGTCCGGTATTCTACTTTATTACTTACTACAGCTGAAAAGTATGTGTGTACACTGCCAAGTGGCACAACTAGGTATGCACATGTACGTCGTATCGTAGCGCACGCATTGTTGGTCATTTGCTGCAGTGCATTCACATCAAGATGAGATAGCGCCACGTCGCGGACAGATTTTATCCATTTGTTGCTTATTTTGAAGGTGGGCGTGGGCGTCGCACTTTATGGTTCGGTAGCTAGGTTACATAAGGAGGCAACCGGCCGGCCGCGCGCCGTTCGCCGCGCGCGCCTCCGCCTATTAGACATGTACCTATATTCAAAATCACAAATTTTCCTCTAGCCACAAAGTAACTCGGTAAAGTGTCATTTCAATGATTCTTATGGAAATATTTATTTCACACTCAATTTTTGCTTTGCATAACCAACTTGTTTTCTGTGTGTTGCGTAACACAGATCGGGCAATGATAAAACGTGATGTACATATGTATATTATTATTGTGGAACGGAAAATTTTAAACAAAACTGCATCGGTAGTAGATAATTCTTGCACACGTCTCGATAACATTTACGAAGTATCTCCTAAGCTTTTGAAAATATCCGAATGGTCACACTTCTATCGTCTATACACGACAGCACGGTATTATTTCGTGTAGACTAAAGACACATTAAAACACATACATTTAGATGTTTCCGCATTAAGCATTGAGTAAGATTTAGGGCTATATGAAGTTGAAATATTTTTACTTATTCTTTATTGTTAATCTTTAGCTAGGTTACAAAGGGCGGACCTAATGCTTAATGGCGTTCTCTGCCAGTCAACCTGGGGTGGTGGTGAGAATATAAGGTAAAAATAAAAAGAGCATTGGTAGCATTTTATCAAGTAATGTACATGACTGTGACTAACAATAACACAACTAAAACCAACGAACAATTCCAAGCCGCGATGAGGAAAACTGTAGCAGAAAATAATTTAAACCTACGAGAAGCTTGCGTACTTCCGACCTCATTATTTTATGCAACATTTTCATGATATAAATTACATAACAGGATAATATATATTGGATTAATAAATTACATTATTAAAAAAAATAACAAACATCCGCGGTTAAATTCGCGCAACAAAACCAGCCAAGTTACAGGAAAAAGTATTTCGAGATGCGACGGAAAATTTACTTGCGTATGACGCAAGGAAAACTCGCATGCTGTGTGAATACGATTACAATCCACATTATTGGCAGTGCGCTATCGATAACGAATTGATAATTATGTAGATGCAAATGCGTGCAAATCGTTTAATGGTGTTGTTGAACCCTCCACTGTGATCTAATATTTCTAAGGCAACTATTGACGTCACGGCACGCTCACTTCAGAATAATAAGCACCCGTACTTAATTTATTCTTCAAGAATTATCTCAATTTATATTTATGTTATTTTATATTTTAGGCTGTAGGTATTATTAAAAATATAATGTCATTACACGCCTGTACGCCTGTGTGCCCGTTGGGGTAAGCAGACGAGTGTGATACTCCCACTACTTACTAGTTATGCTATATTGTAGGTACATAGACAAATTGTAAATAAATAGCATTTGGATAATCTGGGATTGTTTACTGTTTATAGAAAAAAAGTTATGACGGGTAAACTAAATTGTAGTGTTAAAGTTGTAAGCAAAGATTGTTCATTTATAAAGTTCTTACTTTTGTTATATATCTGCCTTTTGAAGTTAGGTACGTCTAAAAAGATATAAATGTATAAATATAAATCTAATATGCAACATAGTCGATATGTTAAAATAAACTCCAAATTTGAATAGATTTCTAAAATGTGAAATTCGATGTACCGTACAGCAAGCTATAAGCTTTCAAAATGCTATAACAACATTTTGTATTGACCGAGGTTATGGTGAGTTCGAAATAAAAATTCTACGATAGTAGGTATCTACCTGCTATATCACTTGAAATCCGAAATTTTCGATATGCTCAAATAAATAGCTTAATTTAATTGTTAATACATTTACTATGATATTTATACCTACGTATAGTGTAAATATATATATTAATAAATTTGTTAAATATTTACAAATATTATCAATTGTACCTACGACCTAAAAATGTCTATGACCTATGTTATCAAAAAAAGTAGCTTCAATATCGGAGCTGCACAATAAGTACATACGCTGTAAATTTTTGATACCATATTCGTATAAAAACGATAAGGCAGGTAAAATATCGATAATATTGAGTTACGGTATATCGACCGATAAGATTTTTCGTATTGAAATCAACTGTCACAGCGATCACGTAGGTATTTGCGAGCGGGTCGGGTTCGTTGACCCCGCGCATTCACTGTACCATTGGGTCATGAGTATTTTGACAACGCAGCGCGGAAATTATCTAATCGGCACGCGGCCGCGAGGACGCGGGTTCGACGACACCAGGACCGTTGCTGCGGGTCTTGACCGACTCGACGAAAGTGAAATGTGAAATGAATATGCTAGTACCGATACCGGCACTCGGCCGCTCGAATTTGTTTATTGGTGGGTGTGGTGGCCGTCCAGCTGTTTCGCTCCTTCTCCGTTCGAACTCGACGCAAACTGTCGCCGGGTGCAATATCGGCGCATTTAACATTCTCTTTTAAATTGACATCTATGACAGTAAAGTACTCGTAAGAATATTTTGTTCCTCACAATAAACAATTGCATTTTTCACATTATATATCCATGCCATAGAAAAAGTGTTATTAGGTATAATTATTATTCAAGTTACCAACGTGCTTTAAAATGTTAAGCATACTAGGCTTACTTAATAAAATAAATGTTTGGACTTGATACTAAATGTTGTGGTCCATAAAATTTTACTTATCACAATAGTTCTTGAAAAGGTCTCAACTTTTTTACATGAAGGAAACATTAAACAAGTAAACAACGTTCAGGTACATGGCTGCCATCGGCCATAGACAACGATGAATATTGAATAATGATTTTGTTAGCAATATTATAATAATGATAATAATAACAATCAACCCATTTATCATTTCACTGTTGGAATATGGATCTTCTCTCACAATGAGAGGGTTAGTAATGTTATTATTAATTAGTTGCCAATAAAACTGGCAACAATTAAATTATTAGTTTACATCACGCTAGTTAGAATTAAGTTATTTATGCCCGTACTCTCCACGCTGGATATGCGGGTTGGAGATCGCAGGGTGCAGCTTTTCGTACCACCGACGTTGCTGCCCGCCGGCAGCCAGGCCATGTAGCCGTGCCTGTTTAGGATGTGCTATACCGCAATCGGCCGGTCGCCAGATATTTATATTCAGCTAATGAATAAATTTTCTTGTGTCCATAAATCTATATTTCACTATTATTGTCAAAGACATAAATAAATTAAAGATATTTACTGTTTAATTTTTCTACACAGCTACTATTGTCTCGGAAAATTTTTCGCTTAAATTCAGAATTCGGAATAACTGAATCGTATGTCAATTTAATTGTAGCTGGGATTCAAATGGTATAATACATAAAACACAATGAAAATATGTACTAATACTAAATATTAGGTATAGATTGCTTAGCATTTTAAGAAAATTTAAATTTACTTAACGAACCTAAAACGCAGAAAGCCGAGTATTAAAACTTGCGCGTAAACATGTCGATGACCGCTCAGTATTGTATCTATTGAGATTGCATATCCTAATAAAATCATCATACATTTGTAACCTGAATACGAGTTTAGGTACATTAGATTAAAATAAGCAAATGTTCACAGATAATGTGACCAACATTTTAAGTCCCTAACTAATTCGTAACACATAGGTAATACACATATGTTATAACTATTTATTAATAAATTTAAATAGACTTATCTTCAATCTCGATGACACAGTAGGATAAAAGTTTATTTAATATTATAATCTCACGCCAGGTTCATTGCTGAGTAGACAAAGAGCATCGAGTGCTAGATATCCCTATAAATATAGGTTAGACTTGCTTCTTTTTTTATTAATCAATTGCTTCATATATGGTAAAGGATGGGATACGCAGTAAAGCGTTACTTCGGTCGCTTTTAATAGCTGTATGTGATCAAAGTTTAATGTACCTACCTGTATTTAATTTTAGATACCAAGTAAAGTACTATTTAAATAAGCAAGAATAAAACACGATAAACTATTTAAAAATTCATTTTATTTGTCACAAACATTTTGTTCTCTAATTGGATAGTGACTATTGATGAAAACGTGAAATAAATTTTGTTTTCTTCTCGAAATTTCCAGAAATTTCATATCTGCCTTTTACGCATGAAAGTCGATACCAACAACAACATTGGTGCAGAATAATACGAGTGTTTTTATTACATAACACTCAACTTGTCGTAAAAATAAGTTACGTCAAAGATTTATCACTTCACAAGATTATATGCGACTCCATCTGCAGATCGGAGTCGCATATACCTAATCTTCGGATCGGCTTATATTTTTCGTTGATATGATAATATTATTTGAACGTTGTTTCATTAGGCTGTTCGTTACAATGTATTGTATTTCATCCAATTGTGAGTGGTAATCTAACATTGAAACAAAAAGGGGTCATCGTCAACCCCCTTTTGTCACCATCACTCGATCACACACGATCAGGTGATGATTACGATAAACACAACTTCCGTAAAGCGTTTGATGATGAGCTTGTATTTAAATCAATTCTTGTAATGATATACAATATTGATTTAGGACCTATTTATTAAAATAAACAATAGTTAAAAAAAACTAAAAAACACGCTTTTATTGGTAGTCGAACTAAAAACTAGAAAATATTTTTTAATGACAAAGAGTTTAATATAGATTACCTACAGTACATGGAACAATCAATTATAATGAATCGCCCCAAAAAAAAATTATAATAAAATTTAAGTTATTAAAATAATAATTCAAATCAAAGTAAAAAGCGTGGGGTGCTTGATATTATAAATGTTACAATCGTTCTATGGGCAATGATCTATAAGAGGGTAGTTATGAACCGCAGTAAAATGCACACCACGCTCTTTACTTTGAATTGAATTATTATTTTAATAATTTAAATTTTATTATAATTTTATTTTGAGGCGATTCATTATGATTGATTGTTCGATCTTCTAATACGGTAATATTAAACTCTTTGTCATTAAAAAATATTTTCTAGTTTTTAGTTCGATTAGCAATAAAAGCGTGTTTTTTTAGATTTTTTAAACTATTATTTATTTTTCATTTTTTATTAAAATCGTGCATTATCATCGGTCCTTGAGACGTGTTCAAAGTTTCAAATTGATCAGACATTTAAAAACCGGTCAAAGATTCCGTCACATACATTCATACATAAATACATTCTTACAACCCAAGCTAATATAAGCGTGTTAAAAACTGACGTTTATAGCGCACTTGTATACCTAGAAGTGACGCATAAGATTTAAAAGATGCAATGTATAAGACGCTGGTGTTAGGAGCAATAAACCCATACGAATTGGTTTATGAAACATAGTGTGATTTTATTTAAAAAAAAATACCTAACATTGAGAAAAAATAATGTTCTACCACATATCCCAAGATTGAGCGCGTAATTAAGACACATTACGTAATCGAAGTATAAGCACCGTTTTATAATATATTCGATAATATCTCCCAATCGTTTCATTTGAATATAAATCATTAATATCAAATTATTTACAATCACGTCATATGCATTTCTGTGTATCGTAAGCGTGGGTACAATGACCCTAAGCATAATTACGACCGGCGTAGTAAAATTTCTATTATAATGTGTAGTTCTACAATTCTTAAGGAATTATAATATACGGGAATAAAGATCTTGCGTATTAGGCATAAGAGATAGATTGGCGTGTATAATAATTTACGACAACATTAACACGTGATGATTCTGCTGAGCGAAACACATTAGTCAATCACGATGTAACGTACGTCCTTGTGGGATCGTTGAACCCGGAATAGTCGCACCTATCGTACCGATAATGTGTTATCCAATCATGATTGCTGCTTATGTAAGTCCTTGATACTGACATGACCTTCGCGGTCAACGGCTCGCTTTAATACAACTTAATCACATATTTATTCACCAAGTGTTTGGAATGCTTGAACGGCGTTTTTGTTCAAGAGCAGTTTATTGTAACACTTGATAACAAAATGCACTCGACCGTTAACTTGTTAGTAAGTGTTATCAGGATTTTAGTGTGAATAAATTATAGATAGGCGCTTGATGTTCTGTGTGTCTATATCGTCTTTATATGTATATGGATATATAGAATGTCGCCTGTACAACAGCGACGGGATGATGGAATTGCATAAATATTTATGGATGAAAATCTCAAAAAAATATAAATTTTAAAATTCTGCAAACATAACGCCTGCAATGTACGATTCATCATAGGATTGGTGGTGAGGCTATTGTCATACAGCGGGCACAAATCGAAAGCTCCAGATATTGCTAGGAATTTTGTTAGAAAAGCCCAACAGTACCTAATTTAGGGGTCCAATCCACGAGTTCTCGTCAGCACACACGTTTACAACCACTCCACCAACGAGGCAGTCACATTTAAAAATCGACATTCGCTTTTAATAAAAATTTAAAGGGCTTCCTATATCCCAAATATAATATTAAAGAATTATACGAGTATATTCAAAATTGACTACTGGAATAAAACTTTAAATCTGCCATCAGAAACTACTTCAACAGGGCGCTTTTTGCATTTAAAAAATGCAAGCACTAACTAATATTTTGTTATTTTACTTATGTAATTAACCTATATAATAATAATGAGGCTATATAATTTTCAAATGTAATATATTTACTAATCCCTGGGGTTGTAAAATCAAATGAATATTAAACTTTGCTAGAGAGATTAAACATTTTATATTCTATTGTTTTTTTAAGATCAAATTTTAAAGTGTAGCCTTATATGTTTTTTTACTATTAATTCCCCTTACCTATAACAAATAAGTCTAAAATTTCTGCTATTCATACTTCGCTATGGTTTTTCATTCTTCCATCCTTTCATTCATTGATTTAGTTAAGTCCGGGAACGTAGTCATTTTAATAAGCACGTTTGAGGGCGAGGTGTATTCGAACTCATTAGCAGATCCAAATTAATATAGGAAACTTATTTAAAATTACCGACAAAACATTCAAGGGTCGGACTGTCATTGTCGAAATTGGATACCGAACTTTCACGAACGTTACTTTTACACGCACCAATCAACAAAGGGTAAAATGTTGCTATAACGAAAAAATTAATCCCAGCTATTTTTTGTGTTGCCTACCTTGTTTGAAATTTTATAATACTTGAATTATCTGATGAATGCTAATATGATCAGTAACAAATATATAAAGTTACAAATAACGCCTAAATTTGTTAACTGAAAATGAATTCATAAAAATTCGAAAGTAAAGTCTGTCTAACATTATAGTTGGCAACAAAAAATAATTAATAATAAGAATTAACCTAATTTTTATATTTAAAGAAACTGTCTGCTGCGATAACACCACAAAAAAATATCTAAATTTAATTAAACGATCGAGAATAATGCAAATGTATCAAAGGAAAATTTATAAATATGTATGTACATAATACATTCAGATACATACGAGTATATGCGAAGAAGCTATCGGAAAATCTATACGTAAAACATGATAAGGTGACACCACACCTACTGCTAGGATATATAAATTCAATCGCCATTCTTAATTATAAGTTATTTTCGAGAAGCTACAATCCGCATAAGGACATACGAGTAGTGTCACTATCTGCATAAGCTTCATTCCCGTACCCAATATTTTAGTGTACAAAAGTACCGTCATAGATTTTTTATCACGTAACCGCATTCATCTGTCAAATATAATTGTACAACGTGTCACTAAAAGTAATAAATTTGAAATAATCGTGATACGCCAACGCAGAATGCAGTCTAGAAATATTTAGAATCGGAAAAATCCTAACATTTTATTGTTCACAACAAAATCAACGATGTTTTGGTCCGTGTTGGAACACATATGCGCAGTAATCTCGACGGCCAGTTACATTAATCTTTTCAGACTTGCATCCGTATTTTTTATATCAAGTGCTGTGGTTTGGTATACAAGGAAGACGATCGTTTATTATAAACAACTGCCACCTGGTAAGTACCTGTGATTTTAATACGAAACTAACATTTCACTAATCTGAGGGTGTAATGGTAATCTTCAGCCTTTCGATTCACAGTTTAAATAATTTGAATTGTTTCAGGTCCATGGGGCCTGCCGTTATTGGGCTATCTTCCATGGATGGGTCAGGGTTCTCCCCATGCATGGTATCTGTCTCTGGCTAAAGTATATGGGGATGTGTTTTCTGTAAGACTTGGTTCCAACCTCATCGTCTGTATAAGCTCCCCTAAGTTGTTACGAGTACTCTTCAACAGATTTGACTCCATAGGACGACCACAGACGCCACTTTACAATTTATTAGGAGGATTGGGTAATTATTTTCAGCATATTTTGAATGTATTACCGGTCTGCTATACTTTGCATGTATCTTACGTACATTTTAATCGGACTGTAAAATTAACTAAATTTATAAGCACTGCGTTTATTTTATTGAATAAACGGACGGTAAGTGACGTTTTACAGTAAAGTATGACTTTTCTGTTCCGTAGGTATTGTGTTGAGTGAAGGCCAGTTGTGGAGACGTCAGCGCCACTTCCTACACGAGAAGTTCAGATCACTTGGTGTGAAAATATGGAAAAATCAACGCTTCGAACAGTATATCATCGTAAGTTTTAAATTAATAGTTCTACAGTAAAGTCTGCCTAAAACATCAAAATGTGGGTAAACTTAGTTAAAAAAATTCTACAAAATGCCAGACGGCATTTAGCTGATATAATACGTGGTAACAAAAACGGCGTTGATTATTTATTGTGGTCGTATTTTACACAAGTACCCAGGCATTTCCGACCCGGCATTTGAACCCAGGACCTCCCGATCGGCAGTCACGCTTGCAACCACTCGATCAACAAGGCAGTAGGCTAGGACAAATTTAAGGGATCAAAAAATAATTCAAAACTGCTAGCGATTTTTCTAATGACTATATATTCGTTAAAAATGGCCATACGCGAGCCTTAAAAACAGCTATTTAACGCTTGAGCCGTCTAATTTTGAGATCTCTGAAAAAGATCGAAACACCGCGTATTGCTCAATGCTAGTAAACATCGTGAAGACAAACAGTTATGATTCTTTTTGGTTCAATCCAATATTAGTATGTTATAAAACTAGTGAATATTCCACCTACTACCCTGCTATGCCTACCCTCGTGATGTCATTTTATATTACGTATGATCATTGTAGAATAACGTTAATAGTATTAAAATTCCCAGTTGTAGTTATTTTCTTGGTAGGTAGCTAGCTGGGAATTGTATCTGGATAAAAAAAAACTTTTGTTGGACTAGTGCTTTTTAGTTATATTGTAATGAGATACGAGTCGACAAAATTTTTGTCTGCTTGAATTTCTAACAGTTTCTCGGTTATTATTACGAATATAGTCTGCTAACAATAACAGATATATAAAGTGTATTTGAAAGCCCAAATATTTCATTATATTATTTGAAAATTGAACTTTACGAATTTTTATGAACCTCTTGTGGTCCATGTACCACTGTTTTGAAATCCACATAGCTTATAGATAAAATGTGGTAGTGTTTTATATCTTCTTTATTATATTAACTGGAAATAACTTTTTACTAAATTTTGATATAATAAGCTCCATATTTTTTAAGATTTTTATAGTTACTGAGTACCAGATTCTGAGTACCAGTACCTGATTTCTTATTTGCTTTTTTCTTAACTTCTTCGCCAAAGATCCTCATAATTAAATTTAAACATAAAATTGTTTGTTGCATACAAATCGTGTTATAAAACCCAATCTGGATAAACGAATATCCCAATGACTCGTGTACTTATAATATGAATTCTAGTATATAATTGAAGGGCTACATTGATTTGGATGAACATGCTTCTGAAAGAAGCTTGCAGAAAAAATATAAGAAAAACATTTTGTAATTCTAATAATATACTTCTAGATGGCGCTATAATGTTTGAATAGTGTATAAGTTAGATTATTTACAGATGGAAGTAGACGAATTACTGTCGGAATTGGAATTGGCGCACAACACACCAGTAAATCCCGAAGAGATTTTAGGAAGACATTTGCATAACGTTATTTGTCAATTAATGATGAGTTTTCGGTTCGAAAGGGATGATCCGGCTTTTAAAATATTCAATGAAAGGGTCTCAAAAGGCATGAATTTGTATGGAGCTGTGCATATCGGTGAACATGTGCCCTATTATTTGGTCAGTATATAAATTTTAAGAACAATCCATAATGTTAATAAGAACGACGTGGATGACATGGATGCATGGATGGCTTTAGTTAGTACTAAAGCCCATTAAGGGCACTTTCTAATAATTTTTCCTTATTTAAACAGCAGTAGATTAACAATCGTTTACCATTATACCATTATATACCATTATATTTTATATAGGAATAATCACAAAAGAAGTGATTTAATTTGAAATTTAAGTAAAATATAAGACGGCAATATATTAAGCGATTTTTTTTGTTATTATAACATATTTATTAGGCAGGGACGATTAAAATACAAATGATGTAATTACAGAAGTTACCGGGTAAAATGGCTGTGATGGAAGAGATTAAACTCAATCTGAACGAAATCAGTCAATTCCACGAAGAGCATGTGAAAAAGCGTATGGAGAAACGGTCTAACTTCGCACGATATCACGAATCAGCTGATCTTCTAGACTGCTATTTGGAACAGATTCACAAGGAAAAGACGGGAGAAGCACAAGAGAGCATATTTACAGGTGTCAATGAAGGTACTCGTATGATTTAATGCACATTTGATTTCCTGCTTTTATATTAGTCCTTTGTACCTATTATAATTTCCAAAACTCTATATACTGACATAATTTAATTTATAGGAAAGCAAGTGGTACAAGTAATGAATGATCTATTTTCTGCGGGGATGGAAACATCCCGGAATACCCTGGTTTGGGTCCTAGTGTTCATGTTGCGAGAACCCAAGGTGGCTGCAAAAGTACGAGCCGAAATTGCGAAGGTCGTGGACGTGGGCAAACGGATTACACTGGAACACCGGTCCAAGCTTCCATACCTAGAAGCCGTCATATTCGAAACTCTGCGTAGGGTGTCTGTTGTACCCTTAGGAACAACACATGTAAATAAGGAGTAAGACATTTTTTATCATTATTTTCTTGTATTTTAATAATATAGGAGATTTTCATCGAATTTTAATACCTACGTGATTAAATTGACTTACAGAACATGGAACGTTAACGGATACGTCATACCGCCAGATACCCACATCGTTCCATTGATCAGCAAAATTAATATGGACCCAGAATTGTTCCCTGAGCCACAGACGTTTAAGCCGGAACGATTTATCAAGGAAGACGAATTGTATTTGCCTGATCATTTCATCCCATTTGGCGTCGGTCGACGCGTGTGTCTCGGTGAACAATTAGCGCGCATGGAATTATACTTATTTTTTGCCAACCTAATGAACGATTACGACTTTGAGTTACCCGAAGGACACGAAGTCCCCGAACTGGAAGGTATTTTTGGGATGACACATTCGGCTATGCCCTTCACGCTACGCTTTAAAAAAATATCCAAAGGATAATTGGATTAATTGTTAAGTATTTGTAGTTTCACGTCGACTTTAGCGACCATATATGACTTGAAAGAATACAATGATTTATAGATTAGAGAGTGACGTTAATTTTGTATGAGTAATCGAAGAATTAGTTATATTTTAAAATGAAACATGATAATTCTTGCTTGAATTCTTATATAGCGTTGTAGTACTTTTTAATAATTTTCGATTTATTGCATTAATAATATGAATAATTACTTTAAAGTCTACGTAATGAGATTAATATTTGACAAATAAATATGGACTTAGCAGACAAGACAAGTATTTTTATTCGAACCTTTCTCACGCTTCCATTCCACTTATTTCATAATATCCTTTGTCCTTATCAAAAGGAGCTCTTTACGAGACATGTTATTTCGCAGCGATTTGTTATTATTACGAGGCTAACCAACAGCAAGGGCCGCTTACATAATGCGTTGGATCAATACATTGTCAGCTTTTTGTGGCAATGGCCTTGTGATTTGAAAATTCAAAGGGCAAAAGGGGACCATTCAGTGTGATTTAACCATTATGACCTTCCGCGCCAAGTTCAAGGCTTTAAGTGTCAGTTTCTTCAAAGTAAACAAATTGTGTGCAAATGCTAAATAAAGCAAAAATAAAGTGTTGTCATTAAGATTTGTCGTGAGGTTGCCTGCACTTGTCGTTGTTAATGCGTATAAATCTTGCTCTTTAAATATTCATTATTATAATGCTGTAGCATGTACTTCGATAACATAAGCATATTATTTGCCAATACAATTATTTTTTTCATTGAAGCAAAAAGTGTACCATAACCTCGACGTATTCCAATATTTTGTGGAATAAAATAAATTGTAAAAATAATTGGAGTGCGCTTGAAACTGTACGTTAAGGTTGCCACGTGTAAGCAGCATGCGAATCAGAGCATAGAGATTGAAGGGGTTGAATAGGTTCGGTTATGCCCACACGAGTTACGTCAATAGCGTATGACCTTGTAACGTTGTTAAAAAGAGCCAAATGCGATTCTGCCGTTCCCTCTTCAATACCACTACAACGGACCCTTTAGCTATTATTCATTTGAGAAGCTCGCGAGAGGGTATGTTAAATTAAATTTATATAACTAAAACTCGTACACCTAACCGTTTCATCGTATATGAAACATGAATAAAGCAGCTAACGAAAGGTTTGTAGGGTTAAATATTCAGATTCTCACAGTTCACTATTAGAAAGACGAATAGGTTCGTAACTCATAATTTAAGTAATGCAAATAGGATGTATTGGTTTGCTCTCTACTGCGTCTTTTAACATGTTTAGTCTTTCCCTAAACACTTCAATCGATTATACAATTCCAATGCGTTTTTAGAAGCGGTTTCTATGATACTCCATACAATAGAACTTTAATCGCATTTGAACAAGTTTGCGTAGGTACCTACTACAATTTTATATGAATAAGTAGTATTACTACAAGAATGTATGTATATTTATATTGATTGTCACGCCAGATTCCATACGGGGTAGGCGGTTAACACCGAGTATTATATACATATATATATAGATAAAGATATAGATATCTCCATCCTTATAGATCTGGCGTGTTTTTTCTACCTCTCTTCATACGCCCATACACAAATGTAAGTACTACATGACCTTTTTGGGCAAGATATTTCATTATTATTATTATATAAAAATTATTATAAATTATTTATTAGGTAGGTACCTGTATTTTAATCTATGTATATGAATTTCAATTTTGTTCAAGATCCTTACCATGTTAATATAAGTTGCAAGAGATTCATTAATCATACATTCATTCATCATTTCACTACCTCAATAACCTGCGATATGTTCTATGCGTTTTGAATGAATGAATTGAATGCTATGAAAAATTCTATAGCTTTATCCATTTGCACTGGATGGATTGACATCTTCGGAGGTCGTTTACGTTAAATGAATATTATGAAAGCGTGCAAAATGAACTGACGACAGTGACCTTAGGTACGCACACCGTTCCGTTTCGCAAGGGCCTGCTCCACGAGAGTTACGCAACCGATCAATGTTCTTAGTTGTTGTCTATCGTAATTCGGCAGTTTCAGCCCGAGCATTATTATTCATACAGTGTCCGTGTGTGGTAATACAAGAAGCCCTTCGCTTATGTTATTTTTTGAATTTCGAACACGAACTAAGTACACGGCGTCGCTTTATCATTTTGTAACCTGGAAAGTTCTCATATGTCACTAACGAAATAGATTACGTGCTCTTGTTACTAAGCATGTGGAGTAGTATCGGACTTGCCTCATGCCCAGTTTTGCTTACCTCATGCCCAGTTTTGCTAGTTCTATTGATGATATTTGTTTTTTAAATTGTGTCTTTATATTATTTGATTGCTTTGTTTTTTGGTTGTAATCATCATCAGCCTATCTCAGTCCACTGCTGGACATGGTCTCTCCCAAAAGGAAGTGTATGCCCGTAATCTCCACGCTGGACC
>DWEC01000572.1:0-16335 GCA_018245735.1 Microceris miodesmiata
CAAACATTTTAAAGAACTATAAAAAAAAAAAATTTCCTTACGATGTTTTCCTACAAGATTACCAGTTCTATTTAGCATTAAAATGCATATTTTCTTCTTTTTATATTTGATATTAATACAATAATAGCTTTAGAATATGTAACGATAATTAATCATTCGATTTTCTATTACGAGCAAGTTTAGAAGGTTGTATATTTTTCGAAAACATTTGGAATATTCCCGCTTAACTTACAAGACTAAACAGTATTGTCTCAAAGTATTTTGTAGAACGATTTATTTAAACTTGAACACGTCGGTGCCAAGAACGGATCAGAAGGTATTGGGCAGTGATGCAATGCTTGCTAGTGTTGCACAACAAATGAAAGATTTTTACGTTTCCCTGACTTAATCGTTTCGATTTAAAAGCTTCTAGAACTATTATCCAAGCTTATGAAAGTATGTATGAACTTTCTTTCCTTGTTTTTTTTTAAATTCAGGGAAAACCAATTTGACTAATATATATAAGTTTTTAACATCGTTTTAATTCTTATATGTTTTGTCTTGTTTTTGCGCTTTCGAAACACTATTACCAAAAGTCTGAGTCCGCGAATAAGAATGTACTCGTATGTATAATATCACGGCTTTTGCATTTTGCTACTGTTATACTATTTATTGCGTTACTGGCCATACATCATTTATATTTCATATTACATAAGATTTTTCTATAACATGTTACATGTGCACGCCAAACATATTTTCTTCTTTAAAAAATATTTTCTATTCAAAAACATCATAGTGATTCACCAAACCATTGCCTTCATAATAGTCACAACTCAACACGAATAAGCGAAAATGTGTTACCTATTTTTAAAGAAATACAAAATGTCGACAGGAATGCAGCTCAAATTTGACACGTGTCAAGTCGGTAAATGAAAATCAAAAAAGTTCCGCCGGCGTCAAAGGCGAAGGTTGCCGTTTTGTTCGGGTCGCTCCACACTGATTCGTTTCAGTAAACTCTCTATTTTCACACATTTTTGAAAAATCGTAAATGGCTCAATAGGTAATATGACCGAATGTTACCACTTTATCGGACACAAGTAATACCATCTGCGTAGAAGTTACTAAAATTATAATGGACGAGTTATTAAGGCATATTATGTTAAAGCTTATTATGCATTGTATGTTTTTCAAACTGATGGAACTTTACGGTTGGCTGTGGTTAGTAACATTTTTAAGTTTTTTAAGTAGCATTTTCAAGTTAGTATTTTTTTCGTTGTTTGCACGCAAATACAAGATAGCTTTTCAACTATTCCTGTCATAATTAAAATTACAAAATGAGCAATTATATGAAAGATCTAGTGAGATTCGTGAGACGTAAGAGCCCGTGTCCTGCCTAAATGATTCTCCCTTCCTATCAGAAAACAACAATATAGTTTTCAATACATTTTCAACATCGATCGCTTACGAAACGTTAAAACCAAAAACGTGTTATTTTTACATTGGTAACATGTTATTCTAAATAGCTGTATAATGACGAGCGACCCTAAAATTTCCCGGCCTTGGAAAGCATAAAACGGTAGAGTGCAATAGATTTCTGGAATTAAATTATTCAAGATTGGAACTGTAGGCGGTACGTGCAACGGTTCAACAATATCGGATAATTAAATTTTCTTGTACATTTAACTTATATAAGAAAAGCTCTTACAGTCCTCCGACAGAAAACTACGATCATGGCCGGATTGGATAATCACCTGCGTCTACTTTTTGCCATTTTTTTGTTTATGGAAATCAAATCAAGGTTACACGCGCGAAGTAGAAACTGGGACGGAACGGTTGCTGAATAGAGTTGGTGCATATTTAATTAATACCTTATATTTTTTATTTCAATCGCTTTTACACGTGCTTATGAAGGACTTAGAAAAAGTTACTGGTTGCAATGAAGAAATTTTAAATCTGACATAACACTCTCGTCTAAGGGCGTGATAATAATAATGGTGATACACAAAACGAAAGGATGCATTTACTTCTCTCATTCAGCATTATGCTTTTTACTGTATCACTTTGCTTAACATTGCTTAAGGACATCCTACAATGTTTCTTAGTCGTAAAGTTTTAGTATTCGTTTCGCATAGCAAATGAGCATCAGAACACAACATTATGTATAGTGCTCACACTGCATAGCTATAACAACTAAAACTATCTGCTAAGCACCAGTTGCACGCGGATGCGCCAGGAGCATGATACACGATATTACACTCTACACTTGCCGTACACCCTACAACGTGAATATTTAACTACGTATATACGAACACGCTTTTCACACGTCCGCCACTGTGCCTTTATTGTATAATCTTTTTAGTACTGTATTTCTTCAATAGAAATGTAGGTAGTTGGTATATTAATCTGTTTTTGTCATATGTATTTGTTCTTTGTGTATTTTATACGTTGTTTTATATGTATTTCATTATAGATTCAAATAGTAAGCTGTATTTAGTATTCACCGTATAATCAAAATGGAAAAAAAAACATTGTGTTCGAAATTAAACAAAAATTAATACATACCTAATAATGTAGAGGCCTTACTATTATTTAAAATAAAATTCTGATTTTTATTTAATATTATTTCGATATTTCTAAACAAAAATATATGCAATATTGCGCTGGCAATACAATTTTATTCAGATTTCTTCATTGGCACGTGCGATTATCGCATAGCAAAGCGGTCGCGACAAATTGCAAGTGGGAAAACACCCTTATCACAATCTAATATCTGAAACAAATACAGATAACAAATCAGCTCAACACAATTTCACAGCAATGCATCGGACACATAAAGATAAAACCGTTCAATTATTTTTAACTACCGACCTCTGCTAACTAATAATTACCTCAATATTATATCAGAACACCAATGTATTGCTGTTCGAAAACCAATTTAAAATATGTATTGAACCTTATTGTTTTGTTCATAAGCGTCACATTAGCTTGATACTATATTTGTTAATTGTAAACATAACCTCCCAATAACATAGTACTTATTGTTTATCGTATCGGTAACAAATTTATCGGTAATTATTATGATTAACGCAAATTGATTTTGTCTCTAATAGAGTATGTGGGCAATCAGGTCGTTCAGTGTTGAGAGGTCTCAATAACAATATACAAGTTCGATTAGTTGATAAACATAATTATTATGTTACTATTTTAAAATCACGCCCGTCACGTTACGGAGTAGGCAGTGAACACCGAGCCCAATATCTCTACCCTTTTATGTCGGTTTCGAAAATTCTAACTTTCTCATCAGACTATATCTAGCCTACAATCCTATGCCTACCCCTTCGGGGAAATACAGGCATGATGTGTCTCGTATTGTATTATTCTTACATACTAATTATATGATCATCATCATCAGCCTATCTCACTCCATTGCTGGCTTAGTACTCCCCCAATGAGCGCCATCGCGCCCTGACATCGACTTTAGACTTTAGACTAAATATTTCATACGAAATATTAGTTCCAACAAATGTTACGATCGCAACTGTGACGAAATGAATTAAGGTCCTGGTATTATGCATTTGTAACACATTATTAATAACCAATGGGTGTTCATAACAAGTGATAGGTATATAGGCTATCGGCAACATTGATCAAGTGCCGGTCTTACTGTTAACGGACTAATATTATTGTATTATTATGTCCATATTCACGTAGAAATAATTCAAGCTTTTTAAGTTTTTGAAACTAACGTACATTACAGATAAGTATAAATCTTAGCAGTATGATTTACTTAGGACAAGATGGAGCAACTTGGTGAATCATAAGCGACGACAATACAAGGTTTTCATTTACTTAACTACTTACAAGTTTTACTGTATGTCTGCTTTGCGTCATAAATATCGTAGTTTGTGGACATCATGTATTTATTTAAAGGAGTTTGTAATGATGTCATGCATGTGTTTTAATGTTTCTCAATCGCTTGCTCTGCTATTTCGTCGAAATAACGATAAGCTATTCGCTTCCGGTTTGAAATGAAATGCTAATAATTTAACAAAGAAACACTTGTGTCATCAACAATGTTTGTGTTTTCACCTTATAAATAGTTACTATGATAATGTTGCATATTGAGCTTATAAACAGTTAGAAATGTTTCATGGTTTTGTTTGCATCGGTATTTATATTGCTTACAAGATTTCAACGGTTGCGACTTTTCAACTGGCGATAGCGCCATCTAGTAACTGAAGGAAACATTACATTCGATGCATTGCGATAAATCAGAATAAATTATATAAGATCAGCGTACTTTTCAGCGTACAGCGATTTATTCTAAGAACATTCCAAACAGTATATGTTAAACCAGGCGTGGCTGTCCAAGTTTTCCCTCCATTTTTCCTGCACGACAGAACGACTGGCGTGATTAAATTCATTAGTGAATAACCACTCCTTGCGCAAAGTACCATTTTTATGGCGCGCCCCCACTCATAATTTATTTGAAAGCTTTAAACAAAACATTAAGTAGAATTTAATTCTCGGGTTCTGGCTGGTGGGACTGTAAGCATTCTCTAAAACAGGCGTATATTGATAGAGCAATGAATATAAAAGAAGCACGTCAAATGTGTAAGGATAGTAATATTTGGGACTCGGAGCTCTCTGCTCACCCTGTAAATGATCAACATCAACAAGCCACATCAATGTTTTAATATATGTTTTGTCATACTTTCATTAGCCATTCATTAAATAATAGCACTTAGTAGCTAAGTACGAATATAACATTTTATCCTACCAGCGAACCGCTTAGCGTGACTAAATACGTTCGGTAACACCAGCTCCCAACGCAGGCGCGGCTAATACCACGCAATTTCATATTTACCAGGCGTAGCCCGGGGACTCGCGGATTAATTCTATGTTTAATTTAAAACTTAATGAACTAATAAACATCTAGGTTTTTGTTACATCATTGTCGGCCTGTTTAAGGTCACTGCTAAATATAGGCCTCTCTTAACCCTCTTACGACACCCTGGTATTCGGGAAAGTAAAGTTAAGCAATTCCGAGCGCGGTCAGAACTTGGAAGAGTGATCGGTAGTAGCAAAATACAACTAACAAATGCAAATTACAACTAAAAATGCAAAATATAAAATACAATACCATGTTCATAGTATCAAGGGTGTATTAAGCTGTCGGTTTTGATAGTTACGGTTAAGTAATATTCATTAAACCGTATCGAAGGCCTTGAAAATAGCTTAAAAACATTCTTTAAACAATTATCCACTAAATCGTATCTCCGTTTATAAGCACTGGAGCAATCTGGTGGACTATACCCGTGCCTAATAGAATATTAAGGGTTCAAGTATATGTCATATAAAATAATATATAAATATTCCGCTTACAGTAACGACCTACGTTTTTATAAAATAAAACTTAGAAGTCGACCAACCCATTATTAAAAATGTAGTTAACTGTTCATTATTGTCATTAAATTATTACCCCGATGTCGGGTATAGAGGGAAACGAGTCCGAGGGGAACGAATTCTTAGAGATATATAAGAATAATTTAGTTAATATTAAACCTACTTAGTATTATTGGTATGTAGTACAATTGGGTTAAGACAATATTAACATTTAATTTAACATAACAACTGTAGTACCATAACACAATAACTGTAGAAAGAACATTATTGCCTCGTTGCGCGTCGGTTGATTGGATGCAAGCGCGACTGCCGATCGGAACGTCCTGGGTTCAAATCCCGGCTCGGGTACTATTGGATTTTCCTAATTTAGAATTTCTAGTAGTGACTCGGAGCCTGGATGTTTGCCCCGTGTATGGCAATACGCTCAGCACCTATTCCATTGTGGGACTTAAACGTAACTAGTGAAACATGGAAGTGTTCTACATTCCTCTGCCTACCCCTCCGGGGCTTACAGCCGTGATGTTAAGTTTAACTGTAATAAGAACTTCGTGAAACAATTTTTCTATAAATTCTCGTACTCACTGTACAAATTGTCTTTAATAATAATCGACCTAGCAACCATTAGCGCAACAATTACGGACATAAGCCACTACATCAAACGATTAGTAACAAAAATGGTCATAAATGAAAAACATCTTGGCCATATATTTTTTTTACTTTGACACGTGTAAAACACGAACATGTCTAAACGAATCTCATAAACATTATAACACATCAGCACCATATTAGTACCTAAGCTGAATGATTGATTGATCACGGCTCGCGATCGTTCAGCTGAACATCGTCACAGACAGATCACGCCTCGATATACACTATTACGCATACCCATCGACCTTGAACTCCGAATTGGGTAAACGATTTTTGGCGCGAAGTATATCCGAAAAGCGATTTGATATTCGTATTATTTCAAAAATTCCCACTTTTATACGTTTTGAGAACATTGTTTCTAAATAAAAATTTATTACGGGGTGTTTATACCTGTACATAGGTATATACCCCATTCTTACCTGCAATAATTCTATTGCAAAACACTGTTAACTCTGTCCTCATTTTTTTTTACTATGTGTCATGTTAAGAATCGAACGCGTTTAGTCATTCAGTCACTGAACGAAAAAAGGGTATTGTTATTACTATTTAAAAAGGCGCGAAAACCTTAGGTACATACTCGCAATTACTATTAAATTGTTTTTTATGAACAACTGTGATTAGCAGTGAAGAAGTCAGTAATTTCTATAAAATAGGCTCTGTGCTGTATGACAAGGACTTTACCTGTTCAAAAACAACACTTTTCACTAAATGGTAATGAGAAAATATTGACTTTGTTTTCTATTATAACGGCTAAATTGAGACAAAACTTTATACGAATGTCCATTAATTTCTAATTTATACGTTGGTTATTCATTCATTCTACATACATGTTGATTTCAAAAACGCATTTGGCACTCAGTGCTCTCAGCCTATCCCGTAAGGGAACTGAGGTATTGATAATAATAACAAGTAATCGAAACGAGTCATTTACGTTTGATAAAAGCACTGGCCAGTTACAGTCTTCTCTCTGACAAGATGGTATCGCAACTCTTAAACATAAGCAACTTGACATATAATACTTCTTAATCCTATTGTACATGTGTATATGTAACCTTGACCTTGAAATTGTACACATAATGGTCAAACTACCAGACATAGCAGAGCGGTCGTAGTCACGTCTTTGTATACTCCAAGAATATTCTATTTTCTAGATACTTCTTCTAAACTTAATATTGTGCAAACGTGATACGTGTCACCTTGCGGATATGTTTGGAATTTTGAAAAGAATATCAGCCTTTATAACACACTGTTTAACGTAATTCTTCACACTTATTTAGTACTTTTAGTTATCATAATAAATATTTTATGTAATTTATCGTCAAAAATATGTCGGAGTTGGCTCAGCTCCTGTACATTAACGCCTATTGAGCTCTAGTAGGAAATGTACTAAGAACATACATATACATATGTTTGAAAACCGAAAAACACAGTGCGTCCAAGTTTTACCGATAAATTGCTGGTGATTTGACACCTGTTATAAAATACAAAAGTCACTTTTAAATACAAAAATACACAAAATTGTGAAATATAAACTTTGATACATTATTCATTAAAGTTGCAATGGATAACCTACATCGCTCAACAGACGGACAAACGATGGGTAAAGTGGATCATCGAGTGGGACCACGTCTGGGTAAAAGGAATGGAATTATCCTCGTACCAAGTCGTATGACTACCTGTAAAATATAGCGGATAGAGCTGGTCTAAGAAGGCTCAGGACCGGGAAGAGTGGCACCCATTAGTGTAGACCTATGTCCTGCAGTGTACTTACAATGGCTGAAGGATGAATCTATGGTGGAGTTATCACATAAATAGAACTGATATCTGTGCAATACAGATTATAAACTAAATATTGTGTTTTTAATATAAGTTAATAAAGATTAATTACATTTCGCTTTCAATATGCAGAAAATATTTCCGTTGTCATTCATTAGGAATAAGAGAGATTTAATAGGTAGTTCTGATAATTCTGCAGTGTTGCTAGTACCGCCATCTGTTGTCGAATAGCAGAACTTATTTTCTAAAACTGCTTCTCAATTATGAATAGTTTTACTGGGAATCAAATTGAATGCTTTTATAATATAACGACTTAATACAAGTAAAATCGTATCCAAAAGATCTGCAATAAATAATTCGTAAATTCATAATTATTTAAAACAAAACCAGATATATATATAAATAGAAGCAATTTTATAGAACATCAAAGGGAAAGTTGGAGAGAAGAAATAAAGTTGTGAATTTTCCATTATGTAACATTTGAAGAAAATTATTGCATCACAGTTCCAATAATGCTTTATCGCTCTCATTGAAACAACGCCCGCATTTATGAAGGCCGTAGGGTTGTCAAAAAGTATTTTTTATTAAGTGCGTTATAAAACTTCTACTAAGATAATTTCTCCTTGTGTTTATATTTACTAAGAAGCATAAAGCATTCTTAATATTGACATATTAATAGTACAAGTGGGACTTTATAAATATTCTACTTCAGCCTGCCAGTGGGACAACTTGGTGGTACAGTGTGAAACAATTGACTTGAGTTTTACTGTTATTATTTATGTTTAATGTTGTCACAGTTTGGAAACCAATATACCATATATGTAATATTTAGACCGGCACGTTGGTTTAGTGGTTGCAGGCATGACTACTGATCAATTATTCCTAGTTTGGATCCCAGGGTCGGGTAAAATATTATTAGGTTTTGCTTACTTAAAATCCATGTATTATCACGAACCCTGTCTTTGTGTACAGTGTATGCCAATAAACTCATTCCTTATTCAATTAGATATTACAAAACTGGTAAATCCTTTGAGTATCTAGGTAATATATTTATCTGCCTACTCATTCGAGGAAATACAGGCGTGATGTTATGGTAAGCTGTGTAAGGCTTAGTAGTCACTACTTCCCGAATAATGTCACGCGAATAATGTCAATAATGTTAAGCTCACTTAGACATGAATTAAAGACAATATTGTTAATTATGAAATTATGTGCATTTTATTTCGAACAAATACCCTTGTAAATGATAATGTAAAAATATTAAAAAGAAATAGAAAATATTCGGATAACACGAGCAGGGACAACCCTATGCTCGAGGAAAACCAGTACGAATGTAATTAATATCGGGACCGGAAATAAATGAGCATAATATCAAACAAACAAGTTAATAAAACCTACAACCGAAGCAAAAAATTATCGCCACAAAATATGGGTGTATTTATACGTTTCTATATAGAGTTTAAATAACTTATAAATATTACTGTTTTATTATTCCATTTCCGGTTTAATTGTACAGGGTACGTCATTGTATGTATTTCTAGTTCTATTGTATGACTAGTTCCGGTATCAAGAATTGAATAGAAAGAGATAGAAGACACAAAGCATTCTTACTTAGTTGACGAAAATAGCAATGCTTTTGTCCGTGATCTCAGACAGATATTTACTCTCGGTCTCACGTGACAGTATTCGTAGATCTCAGACAGGGGTTTGGCATTATGCGCAGTTAGACAGAACTCCTCAGACAGAACTTCGGTCTTTTGTAGGATAACATATGAATCTGTCTGCTACGTATTAAGCTGCCTCATTTAATACTTCATATCACATTTTAATTGACATAAAGCCGACTCTGAGAATGTATAAACATAAATATTGTATGTAACACGAAGTATTTATTGTATTTCACGCGCATGAAGATAAGATAGTACGGATGATACATATAATAAAAAAAATCATATACATGTATAATATATATAATTTTTTATAATTTACGTATAGTATTTATATGAAAATTGCTGTTTACGTAATATATAATACACATTTACATAAAAGAAAAATTAGTAGTAGTCCCGATTTTGAGTGACACATATATTGCACTCACTAGAAATTCGGAATATTTTCTATTAAAGTTGAAGTTTTACACGCAAATGTATCACAATCAGTGGATATTACAACTACATCTGAAGCATTGATTACACATCTGCAACGATCCCTACATAACCAAAAGCAAATGTACCTTTATTCGTTTATCCCATGTTTGTGCTATTTAAAAAAAAAATATAAAATGGAAAGTCTCAAAACAAAATAACCTGTGGTCACAACACTTAGACGTTGCCATAAAACTGAATCAAATGCACATATCGGTAGGAACAATACGGGTTTTATTAATCAACTGGGAAACATATTGGAATGAATATTTTAGCAAAACAATAATAATAATCGACCCATTATAATTCCACTGTTGGAATATGGGTCTCCTCTCATACTGAGAGGGCTAAGGCCTTAGTCTGCCACGCTGGCCAAGTGCGGGTTGGAGCAAAACAATACTATTAGATATTTCATTTTCATTTTTGTGCTACGATTATTAGTTTTCAATTTCATTAAATTATAACTGTATGTAAAGGAAATACGTATGACTGAAATGTCCGTATTATCAAAACGTAGTCTGCTATTTTATCGTACTATAGATTATCACGAAGGGATTGGCAAACCAGTGTAGTACACTTCTACGTTTCGTCAATTACGTTCACGTCCCACCATGAAATAAGCGAAGAGCCCATTACCATACACCTGGCTTGGATCAAGACTCCGAGGCATCACTGGATTTTTTTACTAAAAAAACTAATTTTGAGAAATCCAATATTACCCCACACGAGAATCGAACCCAGTACCTCTTTATCAGGAGTCGTGCTTACAATCACACAAACGACGAGTAATAACGCCACACCAATATATATGTAAAATAGCTCAGTCTGTGATGTGATGACCTTACCGTACATTGCTTCTTATAATGCATACAATATATTTTATGCAGAACAGCTATAAGTCAGTTACGAATATACTACAAATTGTCTTGTAATTAAAACAGCTCTTATCTGTACATTTGCCTATAACAGTTGTGATACCAAATCAGCAATTCACGGTCTCCTGTAACTGTCATAAATTAATTTAATAATGTAATATTTTCCTAGTACAAATATCTCTTCATGGTTTTACCGACCTGCCAGTTACAATTTCTTATGTCTATCTAGCGGTTATGATCTAAGCTTAATCCCATCATCGTCAACCCTGTTATTATTCAACTGTCAGAGAGAAATCTACAAATGTGCTTCGAAGGAATATAGGTATGAGATTATATGTTGTTATATTATTTGACTTTTACTTACCAAGAAAGAATATTCATTGTTTAAAAGAACGTTAATTATAAGTCAATTATATTAATGTTTTTTTCCTTTACCGGTATACTATATTAGAAATGAATTAATGATTATGACTAAAAATGTAATGTCTATTGGAAGATATAACACTCCCTTGTAATTGCTATTTAGGATTAGAATACTACAAGCAAAGTTATGGTCTTATTAAGACTGCATTTAAGAGTAATAAGCTAGGATTTATTAGCTTTTAATAAAACTTTTTACTCTTACAAAACAAGGTACAATCAATATTGTACCAACACAATTGGCGATTGCTAGCCGTATTTTCTGTTACAGCTATTGAGTAATAGATGGCACTACTGAGCCGTAGCTTATTTCACATCGGTATTCGTAATATTTCAACTAGATGGCGTCACAGACCTCATCTTAGGAATTAAAATTTTCTTGTCCAAAAAGTTTCCTTGCTCAATACGAAATAATTAGAAGGACAATATCATTGCATTTAAATAACATTATTTTATTATACCGCCTTATTTGTTTTTTCTCGAATTAGTAATTGTTGGCAAGATGCGTATTTTCGTATCTGTCCCCACTACGTGTAAATGTATTTTTAGCCCCGAACAATGAATAAGTCAGTGACCTCGCAGCCAATCGGGATTCCTAACAAGGGTGTAAATTTAACAGGCAATTCTGCCCAAGGGTGTTGCAATTTGTCGTGTCATTTACTATGGACACATTTAGCTCTGTTTGCATGATCGTAAAGAGTCCACACCCTTACGACTGCCCATAACCACCCACGACATTACCAGATTAAATAGACCTCTCGCGTCACCTTTTTTCATGTATTGTACTATGATAAAAGAAAATTTCTTTTTGTGATTGGGGGTCGATACTAACTGGGCGGGGGAAACCTCGTCCACCTATTCGCAGGTGACCACTATCGCGTCACCCTCGCTATTGAATCATGACAGTAAGCCTGGTCTAGTTTCCCACTCTCATCGTTGCGGGATACTACCCCACAATTCACACATTGTTGGGATCCGCCTTCGATGACACGTCGATTGCACACTGTACCGAATAATCATAAGTGAATTATTGATTCTATGTGCTGTATAATTGGTATTAATTCCACAATGATTGACAAATTGATTCGAACATTGAAATGTTCTGGAGATCTTAAAACAACACAAAAATATTAAAGAGATTACTCATAACGCGCCTCTGTATTAGAAGAAGCATGAATAACTTGAAACGAAGAAGAGAATCTGTTGCTTCAGTATACAAAAAAACGACAAAATTTTTATCAACAAACACTTCTCACCTCCTAAAGAAAACAGCTAATAATAAGAAGTACCGTTTACTAGCAAGAGTAGCTGAAGAATACCGACGGAGTGAGGAGCGAGACGAAGCAAGAAATAAAGGTTACGAAAATCAGGTGGAAAGTGAAGATGACGCTGACTTAGGGGAAAGAGACTTAGATTATTACTTGGGTGTGAGAAAGAAGGAAACCTATTGGCGAGATCCGGCTGCCAAAGAACAAATAATGAAAGACTATCTTATGTACCACTGTGGAGTGTCTGAAGAGGACTACTATAAACACTACAAGAAAACAACCCCGAGAGTATCATATCCAGTGCAGCCTAGATTAAAACAAGTTCCATTTAAAATTCACAGAAAACGGGACAGAAAAAGCTCCACCTCCAGAGAAGGATCGGATTCTTGGCGGGAAAAAAGAAAAATTTTCAAAATATTTAACAGAAGAGATAGCGATACAACATCAGACAGCTACAGTGAATGTGAGTCCAATGACGATATCGGAGAATCGGCTGATGTTGATAACGTCGAAGTTGACAAAAACGACATCGCTATTTGGAACATGACTGCGCAATTCGATAGCCTTAACACATTTGATATATTGCACGACAATTTATCAGCTGAGGTGCGCAAATATAATCTATACGTGTAACTAAAGTAGGTTTTAAGGTTTTAGTTTAATCTTTGACAACCTAGTTAATAATATTTTCTTTGTTCACAGGGCGTTCGTATAAAAGAGGTGTCGGATGGCAGGCCCTGCGACAACTGCCCGGAACTGTGTCCCGGATTCATATCGCATCCATGGAGGTCAGTGTCATTTAAATTATTAATATACCTACTGTAGAAGCACACCCATTATTTCGGTCGTCATATTCTGTATCGATAATCGTTATAAGTTACTGATAATATTAGTTTGATTATCCAAAGCATTAGGCAGTAACGGAAATGTGTTCAGACGGAGACAAATTAAGATAACAACGAAAGCACACAAAAATTATCACTAGACCATTAGTGAACGAGTCACGTTATTACAACATAGGGCATTTAAACAAACAGCAATGCTTAACGCGGACACAGTTTAATCTCGGACCATTATCATTAAGACGTTCAATCGACTCCGTGGCCCGGCGCTGATAACCTATCAGCCCACTTTCATTCATTTCTCAAGCGCCACAACCGCCAAACGTGTTCAAAAATATCGATTAAAAGGAAAAAATCGTAGCCTTGAAATCGAGAAGTGAGGTCGCAGGCGCATAATTGTAAACAATCTACTTGCCATTGTCAATCGTGCGGTCGACACGGTTGCACGTACGCGTCCTATATATATACTTCCAATTATATAAACATCAATCCACGCAACGAAAACAATGTGTTTATCGTTGAAACAAATGGAGTGGGAGGAGATTTACCGTCGCGTGGTGAAGAATGAAATGGAAAAGGAGCTGCCTACGCGACAAATACAAAAGTTCCCGTCAAGAGAAAGGAATTATGCGGTTCGAAGGAAGAAGAATAATAATAATTTTCGTTCGCACGCGAATTGTCACGACTGTGCCCGAATCGCTCTAGAGGAGAACAGGTGATGAGTGCCGGTTAAAAAATTGTGTCCAACGACAATTTATTTGTGCTGTGCTGTTGTGGAACATTTATTTCGCTATCAATTGGACGTTATTGATGTGTTTGCCGGGATGTCCAGACAAATTAACGATTTCGTGCGCGCTCAATATTCTTGCAATGTTTTCGTAACGGTGTCAATTAAAATGTTTCAATAATTGTAGACGAAATGGAAAGAAAATAACACATGATTACAGTATTTAACAAAGTTAAGCATGTTCGACCTTTGGTTCATAATACCGTATTCAATTACGTCAGTATCAACAGATTTACGTATTCATTTTGTCTGTGACTTTATTATGTTAAATGTACACAAATATTTAATTTAAATATTCAGAAAAATATTATTCTTCTTAAGATGAACGACGCATTAAATTTATGACGACGTATTTTTTGTTTTTTGTTTACGTAATAACAATATTTATCGAATAATTACGAATTTAAGTTGTTTTAAGTTCTTAGAATTCATTAATTATTATGTTATTATTTTTTTTATCAGAAGATGATACATAAGTATATCTTTGTTTTAAATTATACACATTCACAGCATATAAACTTTTATTATGTTATTTTAACAATCAGTTTCAATTTTATGTACCCAAATAGGTTTTATATAGTTTTTGGAGTTATTTTAAATCATTTATTTAACGTATAATCTATAGAATATTTCCTACATATCTTTAAGTTAATATGAATAAGTCTGTATAATTATAAAAAATGTAAAAATGAGACTGTAATAAAACATGAAAATTGTTACTACTGTTTATTTTATTAACAACATCTATTTTTAAGTTACTTATTCAACTTTGTCATTCTGAGTTTATACAATAGTTTTTTTACAATGTAACAACACATTCATATTTATACTTATAATACAATACGCTCTATAGAATAAAAGTATAAAATGGACTGGCGACCTAACACACATTATGAGGATTTTCATTTGTTTGAAACTATCCTGCAATCAGCAGAACTGAAGCTCTACTTGGCTATACTTATCACGGACATGCACTTGTATACGTGACTATGGTTTAAACCTTCTCATTCTCAGAGAAGTCATATGACCAACAGTGGAACGATATAAGGATACATACGTGGCTACGTTCACGACTAACAATAAGTCAGAATCTGTCTTACGCAGCCCGCTTCAATAAAACCGCAAACCTCAAACGTTGGTGTTAAACGGAAGTAACAAATGACTCGTGGTCTTACCACAGACAAACAGTAGCCAGAAGAATCTATCGTCTTTCATATCTTTACAGACTTTTCATACCTTCACATTCCTAGTGGTTTCCATGGAGACATCCGTATACGACCACAAACAGCCAACAATAAATAAATAAATGATTATAATTCCAAATTTTACTTAGCCGCGATTCAACCCCAGAACCCTTAAAGAGTAAACCAGCACGGGGACTGATGAGCTATATAGGTCATAATCAATCAATTAACGAAAAGATCGTATAAAACGTTTAAGATTTTTAAGCAAATGTATGTTTAAAATAAACAAAAATGTGATATTGATCGGCTCAATAAATATTAAATGACACGTTTTATGTCTATGTCACACTGTTGGACGTAGCTAATATCTAAATATAGTCATAATTGCCCGACCAGTTCACTCAGGGTTATTCGTTCATTTGTGTCAGCTATGTTTGAGTTACATTGCAATTATGTACACAAACATACATACGTATCCACACGTGTGTGCAATGTTATTATAATATCAGCACGACGCGACAGTCGCCATCAATTTGATAAGTGATCAATAGAAACTTTTATAATGATTTCAGTGTATCAGTCAGTGTATCAATTTTGTCTTTAGTATCTCATCATCGTCGTAAACTTCCAGAAAGTTCATTAAATCTTTCATCGATACAGCGTGTAATATTTAACCTAAAAATTACATATGACTGACCGATGAAGACAGAGTGATATTAATACTTAACAATATGTAGGCCTATGTCCAGGAGTGGGCTAAGAAAGATATTATTTTAGTTTACTTTACAGTGTAACTACTTTATAGTGATATTCTAAAGAAGAAGAAAGAAAGAAAAAAGTTTTATTCGTTTAGAACCGTTTAAGTACTTCGACAACACCAATTTCACTTATTGTTAAACAGTTGGCAGAGTCGTTATAAGCTAATGATGATATCAAAATGTACATGTTTTTCTACCGATTGTATGTACCGTGTGTGAAGACAGTGATGAATATAGAAGAAACATGT
>DWEC01000573.1:0-16328 GCA_018245735.1 Microceris miodesmiata
TGTATTGGGTTTCATGTTCAGCGCTCAGTCATAATTAGGTGCGATAATAGGTGGAGCGGTAGTGAGATGAAGCGTGTGGTGACGGGGGAGACGGCGGAGGTACTGAGTCGGTGGTGGAGACAAGGCGGCCGGGCCGTAGCTTGATCATGCGCTGACGGACGCGGCCCGCCGCCCGCGGCTCGGCCCGACCGCTCAGCGCTTACGTAGTTCGCAGATTAACTCTAATCACTACAGATGAACGCTCTCGACGTCTTAACTGTTTTATCTGATTACCTATTGAGTAACAAGTTTGTTTTTTATTTATTTTTTACACTGATAACGAAATTAAATGTTTTAATCATTCTTAAGGATTCTGAATTATTAAGGATTACGTATTCTGAATTTTTGTGTTATGATTATAAAATTTAACATGCATTTATCAAACCTAACAAAGCACCACAAAAAAATAAAAGATAAAATATCTATTAATTAATCTTTAAATTAAAAAAAAATATATTTTAAAAGAATGACCGATAGAAAACCATTTAGGTACAGATGACCACGATGTTGAGATAGATTGTATGTAAACTTTCAAAAAATAATCGACCCATTTGTCATTTCATTGTTGGAATATGGGTCTCCACTCAAAATGAGAGGGTTAAGGCCATAGTTTACCATGCTCGCCAACTGCGGGTTGACAGAGTAATTTCTGTAATTGCTTTAATAAAATATATGTAGGTATTTAAAAATTAATATTTTATTTTTGACAATTTTAGTGAGTATTTAGGGTCGCATCTTTGATTATTTATGATTTGTTATTTTTATTATAAACATTCCAAGCAGCGACGTAAATACTTAGTAAATTTGTAGAAAGAAATCAAACTTAATACACATACTTATGTAAAATTTAATAAGGCCTTACTTCTTTTTCCTAATAACAATTAAAACAATGATTATTATAACACAATTTATAAAAATTGTATCATCTAATACGACTTGTTTAAAACTATGTGTATCATAATAGAAATTTGTTAGATGAATGTATCAAAAAAAGATCCTTTCTAAGCGGAAAATAAGACGATTACGATTCTGAGACTGCCCTGACCGAGCAGCGATCGATAAAATCATATGGGGCTATTTCGATAATATCTGCTACGACACTGATGTCTGGACACATAGACAATATCTTCAACGAAGACTTTACATAAATCGAATGTCATTTTCTATATCAATAGGAATGTTTAGCGACGGAGATGTCCAAGGAGATGAAAACTAACCTAATTGACCAGATAAATATTGATGGGCGAATCAGAAGTCTGCAAGGACAACATGCGTCTGTGAAATGGGTGATGAATGAAGCGCGTCAGGTCTGTGAAGATAAAGATACTTGGATCCCGGTGCTCTCTGCTTGCCCCGTAAAAAACCTAGGATTATGATATCATCATTGTCATTATTAGCTTATTTCCATCCACTTTTGGACATAGGCCTCTCCAATAGCATGCCACTGAACTTGAACTTCAGCGCTTCCAATCTAACAGCTGCCAGCCACTTTGTGTATGTCTATTGCATTGGCAGTACACTGGTATAATCTCCACTCCAGAACACGAGAACTATTTCTCTCACTAGCTTTTTATTAGTTATGATATAATAATAAGAAAATCGTGTTTAATTTCGGCGAACATCACACGCGTACGCACGTTTAAGTTACATCACGCTGACCTTGGCGCGTTACGAACAGCATTGTCAAGTAAAATGCGACTGATAATGCATTCCGGCGTGCTCAATGCCAAAGGAAAACGATTTCAATTCGTGTTACACTTAACGTACAATAGTTGCTTAACCTACGGTCCCTGATCGACCAGCGATAAAGATTGTCAGTTTAAGAAAATTATAATACCTAACACCTTTTTTTAATAGGTTCCTACCTAAGTGGATAGATAAGTGTACAGACCGCAGTTGATCACTGATAAAATATTAAGTCAGTGTTTAAAAACATTATAAAACCAGCTCTTTTTAAGTAGGTACCTGTAATTTTTTTTTATTTTAAACTATTTGTGCCTACGACTTCGCATGTATGTCATAACTTTTTCTAAAATTAAAGTAGCGTAAGTTATTTCTTATAACATTAGCTATCGGCAAGTGAAAGTCCCGTCAAAATCGGTCCAGGCGTTCCAGAGATTAGCTGGAACAAACAGACCGACAGACAAAAATAGTAAAAAATGCTATTTTGGTATTTGTACCTTGTATACATATACATGTATTTAGTAAAAATCGGGTATTTTAATATTAGAAACAGACACTCCAATTTTATTTATTTGTATAAATGACATGTTAAATGGAATTTTAAAATCCAGCTATTTAAATTTACATATTTGGCTCTCCCATAGAACGCATGGTTCGTTTAAATGCAATGAAAGTGGTGTTTTGTTATATTAAACATGTTAAAACCACTACTTGTTTAGGTTTTTATAAGTATTAATATACACCTGATTATGAATATTAGGTAAGTACCTAATGAATATTAGGTAAGTAATAGCAAACTCATAAGTAAAAAATCTGATTTGATTAATTGACGAAGTGTACGAATCACAGAATCTAACTATGTATAATAATTATACCGTTTTAATCAGAACCAAATAGCAATAGCATGAGATAGTGCTATAATGTAGCAAAAGTATTGGGCACAGTTCTATTTCGAAAATTAATTTGTAATTAACTATTTCCACTGTAAACGAAACATCCTATCGCGAGAAATAAAAGCATTATTACTACCATAAATATATGGTACATATTATTAGCAAAATTTTACCAAAACAGAGACATGTCTGAACATGAAATACGTGTATATATTGCAAATACGCTACCAATGCTGTACAGTGCCATCTATTATTCAATAGCAACTAAAATCATTGCATCCTGTTTTATATTTTTAATTAAATTTTATTTTATCTCGTTGAATAATGATAAACGTATTTTTTTAACCAACTACTTACATAAAACTTGTAAAATTATGAGCGAAATCATTAGGATAGCTTCCGAGAACTGAATCACATTGTATTCATATTATTAGGACCGCGCTGGTTCATACAACGCCATCTATGGTATAAGATTTATATTATTTATTCCAATAGAAAGAGTTATGTGGTTAATAATTATGTATATCCTTCCATCTTACGGGTTATTTCATTGAAGCGTGCTTTTTACACAAATTGCAGGATATTTTATGCTGATTTAACTAATCTTTTCATTGATTTTTTGGTTTTCGATTATCATACAATTTTTAAAAGGATGGCAAAATTTCAGAATAGGTACCTAACGTTTATTTTAGAAGACAGCTTTTAGATCTTCCGATCTTAAGTAGTCATTGTACTACTAAACTATGTATAATCCAATAATTTATTTCTATCACACGACCTTGAAAACGTGGTTCTATAGATTCAATCCTCTCCATCATGCTGCTTATTACTAATAATACCTACTAATTGGTTTTGTATCCAAAAAGTTGATGACATTCCCAAAAATGGTACCTACACATTTTTTTAACCTCGACCTATATTGAAGTCGATTTTCTGAATATCAAATAGATGATAAGAGATGTCATTATAATTTAGTGTCTTCCAAACTATAAAAACAATAAAATACGGAATATTTAGGATTTTTAATCTGGATACTCTTCGGACGATAATAATAAATGTCAAAGGTAAGTAATAATGGGTAGGTAATGAATAACGCGTCAATTATAACAATAATGTAACTGGTTGAAAAGTCTATGATTTTTGACAAGGATCGCTGGGTGGGCAAGGTTCAGGCGATTGGCATTCATACGACTTGGGAGCTGGCCTTGGAGTATCAGGAACATGGTCGTAGTAGCAATGCCCATCCCACCACCAAGGGAGTCCCGGAGTTGGAACACAACTGAAGCACACCTGTAATAATACGATAGAATTCATGACAATATCCACTGTAGCAAACTGAAATATACGATTTGTTTATGTTATTAGTGGTTTTGGCTTCATTCACTAAAGCTTTATGTGGGGTATGAAAGTTGCAAAATCATTAGATCATCATATACATATTGCGAAAACAAAAACGTGTAATGGTTGGCTATGCTTCGGTTTCATGGATATGTTCCTAAAACGTAGGTCCATAAATATACAATAAACTAATTGCAATATTAGATAAGCACAAATTCTATAAAACTTTTATAAGCAACAATTGATAAATTGCTTTTTTGAATTATTACAATATATGCATTACTTTTCTATTAGATACTGTAATGTAAGTACCTTATATTTATGTTACAATATAAAATTATAAATAATGCTTACAGAATCAGGTCTCATACCACCGCCGCCGGCTTTTTGTGTCGGACGTCTCGCCACTGGTGGTCCTTCAGCTATAGGAGCGATTACAGGTGGTTTTACAGAATTCAAAGCGTGTCGCTCGTAATAATACTGATTGGAATATTTGTACTCTGGTCCTCGCGGTATATCAGGCGGCGGAATAGTTCTAGGTGAAACTAATGGTGGAAATCGGCCGTGAAGAGTATGCTTTCTTCCCAATAAAAAGTCTCGCAATTTTTTTAAACCTAAAAACACGTCGTTGAAATTATATTTCAATTTTGACATGAAATTAATAAAAGGTAATTTAGAATATCTTAAAATAAATACAATTTAAGTCGCACAACGTTCTGACCTTCGTAACGAAAATATGTCAACTGAAAATTAAACGTCTTTCATTCCAATATTAACGGTGGCCATTTCAAATAAAGCGGGATTCTATGTCACGGTAAGCTGAAGTGAGAAAAACCATGTCCACGAATTAATAAGAAAACATTATGTTATAAAATTTAAAAAAAATCTCCTTCAATGTAATGTAGAAAAGATTAAATTACATTACTTGTTTGTAAAACTGTTTTATAAAAATACTATTATGGTAGAACTAAAAACGATTAATACATTACAAACATCTGGCAATACAAATGACTGTTCTGAAACCTCAATACTCGATTATTGGATCTATTGGTATTTTTTACTTGGAAATTTAGAGGCTTTTAAATGTTTATAATTTTCAAATTAAAACAAAAAACTCATATATAAATACCTTTTAATGCTTACAAAATGAATGATTATCTATAGATTATTTTTAAATGTAACATGACTTTTGAATTTTCGAAAGGTGAAATCAGAACACCTATTTAATTCCCGCGTTTTCTTTACATCTGTCATACTTAACTAAACTGCTGTCGCGGAGAATGTGATTGTTTTTAATTAAATAAGTTTTATTTATAGTGAGTTATAATATAAAATTAATAACAACTGTGTATTAACTGTGTAATCTAAAAACATGAAAACACCAAAGTCGCCGAAGAATGAGGAACTAACACCATCAAAAAAAAAATTAAAGCAAGCTCGGCTCCCGTTCAAGATTATAGGCGATATTTCACCGAAGCCCGATACGCCTCCATCTAGAAAAAGAAAGCTTTCAACGCCTAATCCTGAACCAGTTACAAAAATAGGTAAAGTTACTAAAGAAAACAAATCTGTGGCAACCGTGCTTATAATAAGTGACGATGATAGTAAAGATAGTACTGTAATTCAAAAAGAAGAAAAATTGGTTAATCCTTTCATTAAATTAGTTGATAATGCATGGAAAAAGAAGCAACAAAAGTCAAAGACTCCGAAGAAAAAGAAAGGCAAAAAATCCGAAGCTACCAATTGTGCTGTAGAACCCATTGAAAATATTGCTCAATATGACAATAAAAATTCCACGAATGTTGAAAGTATGGAAATTGACTCGGATGGTGTTGGAGACTCTGAAGAAGCCAGTGAAATATGTGAGCCTAAAGAAAATATATTAGATGAAGATAAAATTGAAAATAACAGTGTTAATGACAAGGAGGTCATTATACTTACGGATTCCAATCATGAGCCGGAGCAAGATATTTTATGTGGAGATAAAACTAAATCTGAAGTAAGAAATGGTATTATTACTGAAAAAAAAGAAAATGTCAGTCATACTGACAATACTGAGGTATATAATGAGTCTATAGTGCATGTGGATCCTGAGACACAAAATGAATCTGAGTTAAATAATAAATCTGAGTTACAAAATGATCCTGAGCTACATAATGAGACTGAGTTACAAAATGAGTCTGAGGTACATAACGAGTCTGAGGTGCATAGTGAGTCTGAGGTACATTTTGGGTCTGAGGTACATAATGAGTCTGAGGTACATAATGACACTGAGCTACAAAATGAGTCTGAGTTACAGAATAAACTAATCTCAACAACACCTAAGCGCAGCACTAGGAATAAGGAAAAAGAAAAGAATAAACTAAATAACTCACAGTTAAATGTGGCAGATGATTCTATGACTTCCAATTCTTCTACCCCCAGACGTAGTATGAGAAGTTCTTCTGTCACGAAAAACCAAGGGGATGTGTCGTTAAATGAGTCAAGTACTAACTTGACTCCAAAACAGGTAATTAATGAATTTAGTAGGTAATAATTTATAGATGTGTTTAAAATAATTATCAAAAAAACCTAGTTTTTTGACTGACTACTTCATTGGAAAAGTGATTGTAAGTGCAACTGCCTGTAGACAGGTTGAGGTCTGAATCCTGGTTTGACTACTATTGGACTTTTCTGAGTTAGATTTTCTAGTAGGGGCTTGGAGCCCAGATCTGCGCCCAATGTAGAGCAACAAGCTTACCACCTATTCCATGGTAGCATGTAAATGCACTTGGACCAATGTGGGAGTGTACTATACTGAATGATTTACATTAATTTTTTTGTAGTAAACATAATATAACATCTGTAATCTCCGAAAGGATAGGCAGAGGAGTGTAGTACACTAATGTTTTTTGTAGTGTTATAATTTATAGGCGATCACATATAATTAATTAGTGATCCTTACATATGTAACTTATTACTGTGTGCTAACTTATAATTGGTGAGTGTGACAGAAAGAGTAGTCCCATGTCAAACATCGAGTTGATCAAAGCTTTGATAAAACTGAATACCATTTCAACTACTTGATAGTCTGATGCTGTCTTAGCTAAGAAACAGTTTGCAAAATAGATTTGTTCTGATTTGTTTAATGTTAAATAGTGAATTTTTATAAGTTGTATTAGTACTTCAAAAATTTAATTAGGCAATTAGTCCCAATTATTTAAATAAGGGTATTGAGAAGACCCGGCAAAAAAGATTATCAGCGTGATATTAACTCTAAATATGGAAAAACATACATGTATCCATTTAAGTTTTTCTCAACTCATCTGTTCTCTTTGTTAAACAGAGGTTCTACTGAAGTACCTTTTCTATAAATAGAATTATCTTGAATTTCTCAACAATATTCCTTAAAATGCAATGCCAGGTGGACAGGTACATTTATTCTCAAGATTGTTTTGTTATATTATAGTTGTGATCTTATATTATATTTCTCTTTACAGTAATGATATCTTTTTACTATGAAAAATGATTTGTAATGACTTGCCTGTCTTTATTGTTCCAGCTTCAAAAGAAACTAGATTCTGCTAAAAAGAAAGAAGAAAGGGAAAAGGAAAAACTGGAGAGAGATAAGAAAAAACAACAGGAGAAAGATGACAGAGCAAAACAAAAGCAAGAGAAAGAAGAACAACGAAAGCGTGAAAAGGAAGAAAAAGAGGAAGCTAAAAGAAAGGAAAAGGAAGAGAAAGAAGAGCAGAAACGAAAAGAAAGAGAAGAGAAAGAACGACAGAAAGAGCAAGAGAAAAGTAAGCATGACATATCAAATGAGAAATAAAAACTACAAAGCATAATATAATAATAAACAAAATTAAAATCAATATATGTAAATGATAAAAAGTAGCCAGAGCTATGCCATTTATATACTCATAAATATGTCTAACACATTAATAAAACTAAATAAATGAAATAATAATATAACTATGTTACATAAGACTTGTAATCCTCAACAAGGTAGGCAGTGGAATAGAGTACTCTCCCATTTTGAATCCCTATAAGTAAGATTGTAGTCTGGATTTGTAACTGGTATATTGCAGTAGGTTCACCCCCATTCTATAATGTTGCCTAAAATGTAACTGGTGAAATGTGGAAGTATATAACTATGTTTAAATTTAAACGGCGTTAATTTCTGTTGTTTTTAAAGCCTTTTCAATTTTAGAGCTAAGAGAAGAAAAAGAAGAACAAAAACGGAAGGAAAAAGAAGAGAAAGAAGAACAAAGAAAAAGAGAGAAAGAAGCCAAAGAAGAAGAAAAACGTAAAAAGCAGGAAGCATTGGAACTGGAGAAAATGGAACAGGAACAGAAAAAGAAGAAAGCTGCAGAAGCATTTGTTAATTTCTTTGTACCAAAACAGAAACATGATAAAGATCAAACTACCCTTGGACCTGTCAGTAAAAGCAGTGTCCTCTCCAGCTTTACAATTAAATCTGACATGAGATTAGCACCAACAGTTAGGACAAACTTAACAGACCAGAGAAGAGAAGCATTGGACAATGTATTGATGCAACAGAATATTGCTGAAAGTTCCTTATACATCAAAACACTTAAACTAGGGCTGAATAAACCTTTATCCAGTGGCAAGACTTGGCCACTAGAGGATAAGGATGACAATGATGTGATGATTGTTGGTGAGTATGTCTTACAATAGAATTGTTAGTATTCTTTCAATGTACCGGTTAACATAATCTATGATCATGTTTTGGCTTTTGTAGTGACTATCATCTCAATTGTAACTAAGCTTCATAGTGTCAAAGTTGTGATTTTTGTATAGCATTGATAGCTTAGTTATTCAGGATTCAGCCTCCCACTCCAGGATGTTAGGTTTAAATGCTGGACAGAACCTATTTACAAAAAATGTGTACTCTTAAGTTAAAGATCACTAGTTGTGTTGATGATAGAACATAATACGAGGTCACCTGTACAGCTTTAATTTCTCCATATTATAATAGTTTTTAATGTGTGTAAAATCTGTCAACTTATACAAGTGTGGTAGACTATGGATTTAACCCTTCTTTTTTGAAGAAGAGAGGGCTAAAAATGAAGATGCTCTTTTTGCATAGATATGTTCACAATTAAAAGGTTCAAGTTTATAGTTAAAGTATGAATAATAAAACATATGCCAACCAAACAACAATACATAATTAATATAATTATCTTACATCGATATTTTAATATTTGGTAACGATTTAACCCACAATATTGAACAGTTACTAAATAATGGGACTGTTATATTGGCTAAGATACTCATATTTAAAACTCAATTTCAGAAGATGAATTGCCACCAATGGATGGTGCTGGTGAAATATTAACTTGTGATTCTGTTGTTCGGGAGAAGCTCCGTCCTAAATTGTTTAGTTTCCATGAAAACCGACGCCCACCATATTGGGGTACCTGGCGGAAGAAAAGTACTTATATTAATCCTCGAAGACCATTTCAACAAGATCAGGTACCACATTATATCTGCTGTCAATTGCTTTAAAGACATTTACGAGTAAGTTATAAAGTGTAATCCAAGTATGACATATTACTTATCTGCTGTTCTGAAGGTCCTTCTCACAATTATTGACGTGTGTTACAAGACAACTATATACTGTATAAAAAAATCTTTGGTTTAGTGACTCATTGTAGCTACTAAAATATACACCATAATTTTTAAATATTGGTGTCTAATTTTCTAGAAACATCTTGACTATGAAGTGGACAGCGATGAGGACTGGGAAGAAGAACAGGAGGGGGAGAGCATTGATGGTAGCGCTGCAGGCAGTGACGATGAGCAGGATGCTGATGAATATGAAGTAGATAATGAGGTGTTTGTGCCCCATGGATACCTTAGTGATGAAGTGAGTAAAAAATAAATACTGTGTTACATTCTTATTAGTATTTCCTTTTGATGTGCTTTATTGTGACATGAGTACTTATTTGGGTTACATCAGAATATTCAAGTAAATTGGAATATTTCATTGTAAATTTATTCTTATAGGAAGCAACAATGGAAGAAGATGATGTGTTGTCATTATCACCGGAAACTCAAAAAGCGAGGCTAAAATATTTGGAGGATGAATTTGAAATGGAATTAAAGAAACCAACTGAAAAGTTGAAACCAAGGTTGTATGGTTTGCTTTGGGAAACGAATGATGGGTCTAAGCCGGAACATTGTGTAGATGCCTTGTGGAATTATTTCCAAAAGCTGTCTATGATCATGGACGATCCAACACCCTTTCTGCAACCCTCAAGTGAACCAGAGGAAGCTGAGAAGAAAAAGGTGAAAAAGAAAAAGTCCCAGCCAGAGTCTGATCAACAAAGTCCTAAAACTGAAAAAAAGAAAACAAAGCAGGACAACAAGGAAAGTAGAAAATCAAAAACAGACTCCAAAAAAAACACTCCAGAATTGAAAAAAAATCAGCCTGGAATAAATTCATTTTTAACTAAAATTAAGTCATGAACATGAACGTCCATTTTAAATTTTACCTTTTTAAAGAATCAAATGAAGGGATTATTTATCTCAATATTTCAAAAAAAGTATGTACATTTAATATTATTAGATACTTAACTGAACCTAGGCTGTAAGAATTCATCTTATTACTTCCTGTTCTGTACCTTGCACAATTATTTTCATAAAAATTTCAATTATTTAAATTGTTACAACATTTTTGTAAATATTAGCAGTTTTAAATTTTTATTATCAATTATAACTATCCAATTGTGTACCATTTTTTTATAATTCCAGCCCCAATTTTAAATACCTACGCTAAGAAAACGAAAATGAAAATAAAACATAAGTACAAATGTAACTCCACCTTTATCGTAATTCCTGTGGCAAATATTCGTATCCGTTTTCGAGTATCCCGAATCCTACTTTTAGCTAAATTTTAAATAAGCCTAACTACACGCCTGTAATGCCTGAAGGGGTAGGCAGAGGAGTGTAGAACACTCCCACGTTTTACCATTTACATTTACGTCCCGTGGAATAGGTAGTGAGCCTAAATTAGATAGATATAGATTAAATTTTAAATAGATATTGAATATATATTACTCAGCACCTATACAATCATGCCAATACTTCTTAAAATACGATTGAGAAGTACTTCTTAAAATTTTGTATGGAATGCAAAGTTGAGAACTAAATAAAATAATTTTTTCGATATTAATTGCGTGTCCATACTTATATTATTCGGGGATTTTTGCAATCAATAAACCGTGACTAATTTTTCTAAGTATAACATTTTTAACTTCAAAAGTATAATTCAAGAAAATGGGGCCTTCATAGACTAGTGTTTATAAAATATATTTATCAAAATTAAATAAATTCAATAAAAAGCATAATGCTATATAGTTTAAGTAAATATTTTACAATGTTCACCAAGGAATTGCTATTCTTCCTTGTTCGATTATCAATGTTTGTATGTTAGGTACCATGCTGTATACTGTTCAATTAAGCTTCTCAATGTCTTAACACTATTTAATATAATTTAGGCAACTTGATTACCTTAACCTAGTGTGGTTACGGATAAAAAGTATAATTTATGTTTTATACGGCGTTTGGTATTCTATGTCTAATAAAATGACAAACTCGTAAAATTTAGAAAATTAAATATTTTTAACACATGGCAACATTATTTTCTATCTGACGTTTCCACCTCCCCATACCTGTACAGTGTACTTACGGTAAATCGGTGGCAGATGGGTTTTCGTTCGTGTTCTAAAAATTATTTTATTTTGTTTTGATCACAACCGTGAATCACGTAGTTAGGTGGTCTAAGGGAGACAAAAGATATTTTAATTTTCTTAAATGTCGTGACTCAGGGTAGAAGAGAAGATGAGCAAGATGTCTAAAAACAAGTTAAATCTGACCCTCCCACCAGGGTCCATAGATACGGCTCCGGCAATTACTCCTTCTAATATGACTCCGCAGCTTAAGTCTGCGACTGCGACTGAGTAAGTTTTACCTATATTATCTTTGAACATACTCGCAACAGGTACGAAATCAGACTTTTTTTGATGACTAAGAAATTTTACATTGATAGTATGAGTTACGCTAAATAAATACGATTTTCTTTTAATATTGCAGTATACGCATAATTATAATATGAATTTTCATGCTTTATTTTCAAATATAGTGATTATGTCAGTACCGAAATTTTCTTGTTTTCTATAGGTACCTACCTTTTACTGTATATTTTATTTAAAAAAATAAATAAATTCGTTCATACCACTGTCTGAATCAAATATTTAAACAATTATAGATTTATATAACAGACAATAAAACCCAACCCATTAAATCATATTATGCAACAATTTTTGTCATTCTTTGAAATAATTGATCAAACAAAATTGTAAACAAAATTCCAAACATTAAGAGAACAGATAAGCAAATTATCATTAAAAAAATTGAGCATTTATATGTGAGTTTTTTAGTTAACAGCCAAACAATACAATAAGTAAATTGTCATCATAAATTAACTAAAATATTTTACAATATATAAGAGTGCTATACATAAGTGTGTTGAGAAATATAAAGTTGTAGCATTCTGTCCATTGGTTCAACAGCAATGGTGTTAATTTTTTTGATAAGTTTTTGGGGTGTGATAGTTAAACAATTAAGACTGAATATCCTAAATTAATCCTCTGATTCACAATATAGGTGTGATTAATCTGTGTATAAGAGAAAAGTTTTGCTTAAAGATGCATATATCTACATGCTGAAGTAACATGTATGCATGTTTCTCACTATTAAGTAATTAAAACCACAATATTACCAACATTTTTCATTGGTTGTATTCATAACATGCAACTGAAAAACTATTAAACCAGAAATAGGTATTTCTCTTGTCAAAATCTATAGTAATGGGGCTGCTGTCAAGATAATTAGCTGATATAACACCTTCCATACTCAGATATTGAGATTGTTTCGAAGCCTCTCACAATTCTTGGAAAACATTTCAAAAAATTGGGTGAGGCCCAAAAGTCCCTCTCTCACTTCAATCTGGAATATAAGATATTTAGACCACTAGTCAACCTTTATGTAGAGCTTTTCAACCTTCCTTTAAATTCCACAACATCAGTTAAATTATTGTCATCAACTAGATCTTATTATTGTCATTAATTATTGTCCTCAACAGGCACTTGTAATACATTTTCATGGAAATATATAACTATGATAATACTGATAATTACAAGTGCTTGTAGTTATTATTGTAGTTATATATATATTCTGTGGTGTTTAATCCACATAGAAATAGTATTTTTCAAAAAAATATTGTAGTATTTCTGAGTGTGGTATTAATAAGATATGGTCTGATTCACCTTTAGAGTTACCTGTACACCTTCATTATTCCTTTCAATTCACCCCTATTGTTTTATATAGTTATATACTCCATGTATATATGATCCCACTGTACTACTAAGCTTTGTATGAGTAAGACTCTTTCTTCTGGCAGAACAAAATTAATTGCAATGAATATATTATGTAAATATATTCTTGTTCGATTACAATGAAGTTGTATTTAATTTATAAGGTAGTTAGTCACTTCTAGTATCATAGTCACTTCTCAATATCAGCATTGTTTAAAAATGTTGAAAGTATTAAATAAAAATGGACTATAATGTATGCCTGTGAGCATTTGAACCCTTAACAAACAACTACTACATATTAATTATTTGCTTCTGTTTCGATAACTCTAAATATTTTTAAATTGTCAGGCGGCAAGGCTTGGCTGGGAAGTCAAAGACAAGTATAGAAGCCCTGACAGAAAGGCTTGAACAGATTGAGATGGATGATACACAAAGACGTAGAATAGAAGTATTTCTATGTCAAAAAGAGAAGATTGGAGAGCTCAGTGATGATGATTTCGAGAAGCTGGGAGAATTAGGTATTCTTGATCATATTTTGTCTTTAAAATTGAAAATGTAATAAAAACAAAATTGAAGGTGATAAAATTTAAAAGAATGATATAATTGTTAATCATTAACATAGCCTTCACAAATGTAACAACTCCTGTTTTAATAGATAACAATATAAAACATTTCATCAACCTAATAAATATACATAGAATGTATAGATATTCAAATTAATAGAGAGCCTGCCTGCAATATGGCATGAATTAGGTGGGGCACTAAAACCAGTAGTGTATTTTTATGCAATTCACATCTACCTATTACATACAAGATTATGTAGTTTGTAATGCCCCATAATGATCATTGAATGAAAACTGTTGGATTGCTGGCAATTTTAATAATATGTACAGATATCATAAATATACTGGATACTAAGCTTGATGATAAATAATTTTGTCAAGTGTTGCATGACTCATCTTAAGATTAGTATATCATGTATACCATATTTTAAGGAGCCAGAACAAAAGCAGACATTACTCATGAACACTGTGTGTGCTTGACTAACAATAACTAACACTACTCATTTGCCTTTGTCTTACCCTTTTACTCATGCACATACTGTAGACACACTGCTAAATTGGGTACCTATAATTACTACTAATGTGAATCGAAGATAAAATATATTTTGCTATAACACTGAAGGCAAGCATCAAGAGGAAACCTTTGAGTTAAAAAAATTGCCTAAGGTGTGTATACCAAGGTTATACTACAGTCTTAGGAAAATGTCAGGAGACAGTTATAACGAAAACAATTACATTGTTATATTGAGATGCTCCTTTTTTCATAATTCTTATATTCAAATTATGTTAAAGGTCAAGGGAATGGTGGAGTAGTGATGAAAGTTCGCCATAAGTCAACTGGCTTGATTATGGCGAGGAAGCTGATCCACCTGGAGGTGAAACCAGCTATCAAGAAACAAATCATTAGAGAACTGAAAGTCCTTCATGAGTGTAATTTTGCCCATATTGTCGGGTTTTACGGCGCCTTTTACAGTGATGGCGAAATTTCAATTTGCATGGAGTATATGGATGGTGGGTCCTTAGATCTAATACTGAAGAAAGCTGGAAGGATTCCTGAGTCAATTTTGGGTATGAGAATATTTTTCATATCATTTTGTTGTCTGAATGTAGCAACATAGCTTTCATATTGTATAGAGTATTATAATAAATACAAAATTAAATAATACAACTGTACAAATGTTTCAAAAATGTAGATTTTGAGTAACATTTAGTTATTGAGTTTTTTTTTCTTTACAATGTGACATAGTCCTATTATATAATGTACAATCCATTACTTTCTACGTCGTACTTTTCTGATATATTCTTCTGATTAATACACATTTAAGTTTTAATATAAATTTGAGTCTTTTTTAAAATTGTATTTACTTTGCTTTGAATGCTGTTATTGGGTGTATACTTATTGCCTTTGTATAAAAAACTCTTATCTAATTAAGTTCTAGAGGATATTTTGCATAATTAATTATTGGAACGAAGTTCCTTATCGCACGTTGCGAAAAGGGGTTAAACGGAAAAAATTAAGACCAAAAGTTGTAACGACACCTTTTGATGTAGTTGTAGCCGTGCGGCGTGCGCGTGCTTCTCTGTCTGTCTCTCTCTTTCTCTCTCTCATAGAAAGCAAGTCAGTTATTTTCGTATCGTCTTTCTATTTCGCATTGAACAGTGTGGTGTCGCGACAATTATTTTTGTTGAGTGTATACAGGTTTTTTGTACACAATAAATAATAAAAAATAATAATTATTATAACTTAAAACAAATAAAATTTTATTACAATTCCTTCACTAGTTAATCGAAAGAAACTTCGTTCCATCCGGGTGTCCCTTGATACCTCTCATTTTTGTTTCCCTGTAGGTAGTCTTTTATTTATAGAAAACACTATATTTTAACAATGGAGCTTTAAGGCGTTTTTTAAAACGTTTATTTTTAAATGTTGGTTTTTTAATCTTTTACAGGTACTATAACCTCAGCTGTGCTTAAAGGTTTAAGTTACTTGAGGGATAAGCATGCAATCATGCACCGTGATGTGAAGCCTTCAAATATCTTAGTGAACAGCAATGGAGAGATTAAGATATGTGACTTTGGAGTTTCCGGTCAACTCATTGACTCAATGGCCAACTCATTTGTGGGTACTAGGAGTTATATGTCTGTAAGTAGTAAACCTTACCCATTACATTTATATTAAAATGTTAACATTTTACACTGTTTATATATATATTAAAAATGTAAAATAAACATCATGTATTTCCTCATTTTAAAAGTTGATAATGATGATGTATCAGTAGTATGTCTGTATTTTCACTTATTGTTATGTATATACATAGTTAAGTTAGTAAGTGTGATAAGTTGATTTATGGTTGTGGAAACAAAATTTACGTTGTCATAGTCATCAGCCTATTTCAGTCCACTGCTGGACATAGGCCTCCCCCAATGAG
>DWEC01000574.1:0-16326 GCA_018245735.1 Microceris miodesmiata
CCTACCACATTTGCATATCCACTGTGACTTGAAACTTGTGCACTGTGTCCCAGAAACTTCTTACTACAACTCTAACTAACCTTACCTAACACTCATGTTCGTTACCTTCAAAGCTCGTATTTTAATCACGATTAATAAATGTATTATAAGGAATATACACGAAATAATGACAAATACATTCAAATACATCGATACCACACAAACATATCGATGTCATAAATTGCGAAACATCTTAAAAATAATTTTAATAAGCTATCGCAGTGTTTTTTTACTTTTTACCAATTTACGAGTACCTTTCGTCACTGGTCGCCTCTCAGAATGTTAAGAAATAAGGCTATAGTTTGCCACGAACTCTACGGTGTGCAAATTTAAAAATATTTATGATTTTCTTACATAATTGTAGTAAATGACACCATTTTTGTTAGCACGAACATAATTATCTAAAGAAAGAGGAGGATTTGATCCCAGGACCGCTCTAGTGGGAGGTGGGAGGTGGGAGGGAGCTAAGTTCTACACCATTGAGCGATCACTATTCTTTTTAGTCTACGATAGGTCAGAGTTTTATGATTTCAATATTCCACTGAGCTTAATTCTCTTATCATTTTAATTATTCCAAATTAATATTAACAAAAGTTTTAAAATTAACAGATATCCTATAAATAAATCTTATATTGCTATCCACGAACTATATAAAACAAAATACCACACCGTAAGGGGTTTCGCATAATGATAATAATAAACACGTAACAGGTCGATATAATGACAATAATAATCACATAATAGAAACATTCATTTTTTCCTTAAGCATTCGCAGCAATATGTAAGTTCATTCCTTAGTACTTCGCATTTCGAATATCATGCCAATGGGATTGTGTCATAACAGTTTATATAACGCCTATTTGAGTAAAATAGACATGAATTTGCAAAGGATGAACAGTAACAATTTGTGCCGCGCAGAGATACGGCACTCTCACTTCTGCGAAATAAAACCTTTAGCGCATTCTAAGCACAAGATATGATTAAATGAGTTACGCCTTCAATCATCAGCAGAATTGAATTCATTCCCATGAGAATAGAGCGATAATAGGTTCGCATTACAAAATACATATATAAGCATTATTGCAACTTAGGGCAAATATGCATGTGTTCAGAATCAAATGAATCAATGAATATGTACACGTGCCATATATATATCTCGCCGTTGGCATTCACTTCTTTATTGTTTAAATAGTTTGTACTCATGTATTTAAACTTTCTATTACATCGCAAATGAGATAGACCAAACAATACAGAACACTGAGTAAACAATATTTATTAATATGGACATTAACCGATAATCTAAACGAATTATTTGTTTGCGAACCAACAAAATACGTATTGAAAGAAACGAAATCTCTCACGCTTACTCTAATTAAAGGTAAATTTAATTATATGTCATTCAAAAACCAATTTAACGAAGGTATCAGTGTGTGTAGAAAGAACCTTAAAGCTCATTAAATGAAGGGACAAAAAGATGCTGACGCAGAATTATAGTGAAGTGAGAAATATTAAACGTGTCTCACGACTACAGAGCGACAGAAAGCTGACGCCACGAACGACCAGTAATTTTTAGTCGAGCCCACACAAAGATCGGCACAATTGTTTGGCCAATGTTTGAAGAATTAAATTTAATAATAAATTTTTAAACCAATACTTATGGACTGTTTCAACTAAACGAAATTCGTTTTTTAAAACATGCACAATACTTTGCACCTTGCAAAATTTATGACAAGCATGATATTTCTAATGGCTATATTTGATTTGGAATATACGTACGCATATAACAAGTTGCAAGAGGTCTACTAAACAAATATTTATAAAGTAAAATTTATGGAGTCCGTGAGTGAAATATTTTGCACACTTTGATCACAATCAAATAAAAAAGATATTACTTATGTATGTAATTTGTATTTATTAATTTGTTATAATCGTGCCTAGCAGAACAGAGGAATTATTATACTTATTTCATTTTGTAATAAGCTTGCGTGCTAACCATTTATTTTCTTACGCCTATGATACAAAAATATAATGCTTAAAATATCCGAGTAACTATTGGTAAAATGTAAGTACAATGTGTGACCAATGTTTGCTCATATTTTATGGCCAATATACGTTAACCTGCTCCAAATAGAGTCTGTCAGCAAAATATACATATATCAAATTAAAATACAGTATCTGCATTATGTCCTGGTCTTAGAAACTTCATCATTGTTATTACATTTCTAACTGCGACGCTTAACGGTCGTATTTAAATATTTGCTTTGGTAAAAATATATTATTAAAGTTTCCCATTAAAGTAAAAAGATGTGTAAAGTTGTGGAAAGAAAAGAAAGAAAAGAAGGTAAAAGAAAATTAGCAATTAATGTTTGTGTCGTTTCTGTAATTGATAGGCTATTGTTATGTTTAGGCTGCACTTACTTTTCTCGACCTGAACACGAAACACCCCTTGTACTCGTAGAACCGAACCTGTGTTTCACTTGTTCAACCGGTATATGCGCGTTTATTACTGACATTTTAGTCACGCGATATTCTAGTGTTTAAGCTGAACTTAGTTTTTAATTTGGACCTAGATTTGTTTATTCCTAAATTGAATTTTATTTTCTCTTCAGAATTTACAGAATTTTAATGCTAATATTTTCTACTTTGAACTAATCAATGTTCTCTTTGCAGGTAAACCCCCCGATGTATTGGCGTTCATCATATGCCTCCTCATGACCGCGGTGCTGGTCGCGGGAGTGAAGAAGTCGCTGTTTTTCAACAACCTGCTGAACGCGATCAACCTCAGCGTGTGGGTGTTCCTGGTCGCCGCTGGCGCCTTTTACATCGATACCAAAAACTGGACAAGCCACAATGGACTACTGCCCTTCGGATGGAGTGGTGTAAGTACATAAATGTATTTGCTAAATATGTTATAAAGGGCTAATAATGCCCATATTTATATGTATATTATAAAATAACAAACATATTTAATCATTATTTATTACACCATTAGAAACAAAGTGCTATAAAAGGTGGATTTTACGCTAATGGTGTTCTCTGCTACTTTAGATTAAGTAGAGAAACTTTAAAACTGCCCTGTGAATAGACTAGATGAAATATTTTTTCATAATTTTAAATTACTGGAATAATATTTACACAGTACAACTGAATCGTGCTTCAAGCTCGTTTTCGATGTAGAAGGTGACATTCAACTAGTACCTGCTCAGCCATGCAACAGTGTTTCTAAGCCCAAAAGCTGTTTAATTTTTTGCCTATATTCCTCAAGAATGCCGTGTAAACAAAAGTTCGACTTTTCAAGTTTCTATATTTCTGGACTGTACTATATTTTATATTTTATTTATTTAGTTCACCAACAGTTATTACATTGTTTCTTACGTATTAACACACGTGCAGAACATTGCTAAATGTACAATCAATTATAGGTAAACACAGCACGCTAATTAATAATATTTAATAAACAAAAAACAAGGGTTAATTTTGAATTAATCCCAGTAATTTCTTGGCAAAAGCTTTAAGCTTAAGTGAGAAAAAATCTATAGATTTAGAAGTAAACAAGTTTCGGAGGAGTTAGGAGAGTTCTTGCTTAATTCAGTTATGACTATCCAGACTATGAAGTCTTTATGCTCTTGATATAGTTTATAGTGCCAAATGACCTAACATTACAAAATGTACATTAGAGATAGCGAGAGGGTACTTAGATAGACATGTTTCTAACATTTCCTGCTAAAAATATACTATTATCATCCAAGGTGATTTTTTCATAAAAAGGCTCGCAAAGCATACTCGTATGTTTGTAAAATGCCACTCGTATCTAAAAGTTGTTTAAAACTTTATGCCTAAATATTTTGTTCTTTGAAACCCATTGTTATCACTTCAATGTACGTATATACATTTCTATCAAATCATTCAATAGATGTGAATCGTATGTTTATGTTTTAACAGGGCATTAAGATGGATTAATCGTATTAACTTAAGCCAGTTAGTTGCATAATTGACGCGGATAGGGCATTGTGTGACACTTTAACACTATGACGTAGATCCTAGGTGGCCCTCCGCATTATACTCGTACTTAACAGTATAAGCTACATAGCGTGGTTTGTTACTTCTTTCCTATAATGGTGAAATTCTTATTCAATTTCATCCCTTTCCTCTCTGTTCATTGTAAAATTAAAACAAAACAATTAAAAAAAAATAAAACAAAAGAGAACAATGAAAAGGACAAAGAAAGCTTTTGATTTCATACCGGGTGTACTCAGTTGTGGACGCATTTCAGCACGACAGTAGATAAGAAAATAATGTACAATAGAATTCTTGTAAGTGTTCCATTTGGACCATACATTACAATTAGATTTCATTTCGATTTGATTACACTTTTTAACAATTGCTGTAACTATATCATTAGCGGCTCTAACATACTCTAGTTACAGTTTGCCGCCTTTTGGCTTCTGTTTAGCTAAAAACATTGTACATTGATTGATATTTTTTGGAGCTCTGAGTTCATCATTTTACGATATAGTATACCAGTAAAATGCTAACTACACTTTTATTAAGAAAGCATCTGTTTCCTTCCGGCGAAGTTCATTCCTGTACTAACAGACTCCAGCGAAATGGCAAGAATAATATTTTTCTGCAAACATTGTGATGCAACATTTATCGTAAGAATTTCTTTCCGTATTATTGTAAGTTGAAGTTTAAAAACTTCACGAAGTCAGTGATGTGTTCGTTTGTCATCTTACCTCATTGCTATTTTAATTTGGAACGGTTGCGACAGCCAACGTATTACTGGGAAACAATACATACGATATTATTATGAACTGAATTATATTATTCCTCTCTTATTGTGCCTGTTATTTCGTGAAGAGCACTCAATACAACAATATTATAAGAAAGGATAACCCAAATACTTTCTTTGGACACAATACAAAAGCCTACGAGCCACATATAAGCTTTGGACTTCTTTATTATAAATTTCCACATTCTTGATTTAGGATATAAGAGTTAAGCAAAGAAAACATTCTTTTATTATACATTTACATTTCTATATACATTCTTTCATTATTTATCTTACATTATACGAATGTCCAGATAGCAGACACTGGATAGAAAAAAATATCTAAATAAAAGATAACAAATATTTATCAGAAGTCAGGTTCAAATCCTTTAATAAAAGCATAAGTTAAACTCAGCGTTATAACGCATTATTCATGATATCAGAGGGAAGCTTCACAAAGGATCTACTAAGAATAGCCGGGGCGAATGGCAGTAGGGCACCATGTTCTAAGACTAAGCTCATATTGCGAACTAGAGACTAAGCTCATATTGCGATGCTAGAATAAATATAATTTTTATTGTACCACCACGCCAGAATTATTCTTCGCCATGCTTTTTCTAAAATTGTCCCTTATATGCTGTTATTTTCGTTTATTTCTAACAGCGCCTGATATGTAACAGTCTAGACATATTGAGAACGCAATTGACACTGTACGAGTACAACGAATGACACATTGATGTCACAACCCCTATATGCTTCGACTATTTATTTAGTAAGTAAGCTTTGATCGCGCGACATTACGGCGCTCTGTACGTCCGGTCTTATATATATAAGCAATTTCATGTTCACTTACGTGGAAATACCTTCATACATATTTATTCCTTTCTTGTGCTTCTAATAATTTGTGACAACCGCGAAGTATATTTATGCATAAATTAATTGTAGCTAATATTAGAAACAAGAGTGAATGGGCACTTTATATGGTAACGTGGTACGTCATAGGCTGCAAATGATGTCATTAAATAACAAGCTCACAAAATTTCTATGACGTTTTATTTTCTGTAACAATCATTTTAGTTATGAAATTTTAAACCACAAATAGATTGAAAACCAATGATTAACTTAATAAATCACAATAATGGTAGACAATATATAAACTTTTCGTGTTTCTAGGATTGTTCTTAACAAAGTATATTAAAATGGATTTGTATTCACATTACATAACATCACGCCTATATGACCTCGACGAGGTTAGCAGAGGAATGTAGACAATATACTTCCACGAATCACTAATTGTAATATACATTTCATGACCTACATACATACATACATCGAGCACAAATGCAAACTCATTTCTACTAGTAGGAATATGAAGTTTGAGACACTCTAAATTCTCAACCGGGGGATCGAATCCAGGACTTCTCGCTGAACACTCATGCTGGCAATCAGTAGACAAACGAAGTAGTGAAGAACACTTGTCATATATGTACGTATGTACATACATATATGTATATACATGTTAAAAACGTAGGACGGTAAATACAAGACTATTTGATGTGATACACTTTATCAATATTTAATATTTATCTATTTAACGACTACTCGAGCATCATTTTGCCCGACAGCCGATAAAATCGCTTCGTAGTTTTCACGCCAGATGAGTTTCTTCAGTAGGTCAAATAGTTAAGATAATATCGTAAAGTGTATTTGAAAGATAAATATCCACTTCTCTTTCTCCCTTCTTTTCTATACCCTTCTATTCTCACATCAACTATAAAATTGTGTACAAGCACCATTTCGTGTAATTAGTACATTGCATTAACAGGCCCCTAATTGAATGAGTCCTGACTGCGCAGCGGGCGGTTGTAGAGTTGTTAAGACAAATATTTCTGTGATTACATTAATATTTATCTTGCTGCAAAACTTGATAGGCCGTTGGTGCAGTTGTTAGACAACCTGCCTGTTGCGCTGGGGCGTCGTGGCTTCGATTCTGGACGGGTATAATTTTATAATTCGTGTGATGAGCAGAAGTACTATACGAGTACAATGTATTATACATATATATGTAGTTTGTCAGTCCTCTGCTAACATAACACAAACTCTCTCGTTGCTTACTTTAGGATCGGATTGCCGTGTGTATCACAATATATTTTTTATGTCTATGTTACTAATTTATTTGTTTATACGCTTTACTTTTATAAAAGTATAAAATAACATGTGTAAACGTAAAAAAATCTTAATACTAGTTATATAATTATAATATAATATTTAAAAATGGCACAGGTATTCACTGGCGCCGCGACCTGCTTCTACGCCTTCATCGGCTTCGACATCATTGCCACGACGGGCGAAGAAGCCAACAATCCCAAGCGCTCCATCCCGCTGGCCATCGTGTGCAGTCTCGGCATTATTCTCCTCGCCTACGTCAGCAGCTCCGTGATTCTGACTCTTGTTGGTAAGTACAATTCATTTATAATTAGCGTTTATAGCATTATAATCGTGAGAAAATAAAATTAGAGCTATGTCTAATTATACTGTAGTAATGCGATACGGCCTTTATCTAAGTGTAGGTTACATACCGTAGTAGCCGCTATTCAGCGCTTTTGGAGATTAATAATAATATTTTTTTTGTAATACAAAAGAAATATCGAAACCTCTTTCAGAAGCCGAAAAAGTCGAGAATACAGTGTAGTTTGTTAAAAGTGCGGTTATATCAATTCAATAAGGCGGCTCAAAAAATTTTTTTGAAAGCACTTTTTCAGCAAATGTAAGCCACGTTACCTTTTCAGCCGACGTAATTTGAACGTCAATTTCGTATTCCACTCAAATAAACATAATATATTTTACTGAGTTCGCAGTCCGCGGCTCGATTAATTTAACGCTTTTTTGTTTGATCTCTTTATATATGTGTGTGTGTGTGTGTGTGTGTGTAACATACGCCATGAATTATAATAGACCAGTCTAATAATTTCATGTAACATTTTAATACGCTTAATGACCTAACGAATTTCGCTCGAAAATTAGTCCATTGAGCTAAAACGTCAGCACAGTTCGGTCGATCGTAATTTAATCCTCCGTTATTATAACTCCATATGGCAACGGAACCGAATACCAATATTCCGGCGAACTCCAATCGCCGCTTCGAACTAGACTTTAGGTACAGCTTACGTGTTAACCCGTTCATGATAACGCCTGCCGAGCATACTACAAGCGTTTTTCACGTTACCAGTATTGTCAGTTAATCGCATACAAACATTCATGTTTATAATGCGAACATATTATATACGTCATTTGAAACGTTAGGTGACTGCTTAAAATGATAGCAATCGGATAAGTACAGTTTCTTATATCAGTGTACATATAAGTAAGTACGAGAGCTTAATAAAATTAAAGTATTCAATTGAACCCTATACATAATAAACTGGAATTGCAGGGAAATCGACCAGACTGGAAATGTGAGGCGTGGAAAATTACTGAGAAAAAAAAAGTATTAATTGTGACACAACTAATATTATGACGTATAATATGTGTAAACTCCACCATCCCGTTTAAGATTAAGTCCACATAAGTGCTCATATGAATTTATATGGAATCATGCGGTGGAATAAAAGCCTGTCTAATCTCACGGAACCGCGCGGAGCGTCACGTACGGTTGCTAAATCTCTATGCAAATCACGATTATACTATTACATGAATGAATCTCTTTTGTGAATGCGACTCGGCGAAGGGTGGTCGATGACGAGATACTTATGATATCTGTCATCGTTATACAACATTTAGCTAATGGCCATTAATGAATGCGATACAGTTTATCGATATAAAAACCATAGAGATGTTTAGCGTTTGGTGTTCACTGCCTACCGCGTGCGAGACCGGCATGATACATTAATGGTAATAATTTATTAATATCAGCGACCTGGACCAGGGTTCCTAACTGGTTCTAAATTATCCTAAATTCTCTTTGTATATGATGTTTCTGATTAAATATCTTAACAATGCCAATTCTTGTCAATATAAGTAAATTGAAAAATTACGAGGTCATAATAAATACATTGCTAACCAAAGTCCCATCTGATATTAAATGGACGGGGCGTAACCACTCTGCAATGGGTGCGAGATATACAAACCATATCTCATTTGAAAGACACCCTCATTAACACACCCAGTTTATCTGCACATGAATTTTAAGGAAAACAGTAAAGGAAATGTTACTAATTTATCGTCTATTATTAACGTACAAATCGCTTTGTGTGAGAAAAAGTTTGGCTTTATATGAAAATGCTAATTACATACAGAGTGCAGTGATAGCCTAATAATTTCCAACCAGCATGCCCAGCGTGGGGATTACGGGCATAAACCCCATTTGGAGGAGGCCTATGACCAGCAGTGGACTAAGAAAGGCTGATGATGATGTTGATGATAGCCTAGTGTTTAAGAATTCAACCTCTCACTACGGAGGTGTTGGGTTCAAATCCATGGCGCGCACCTCTTTACAAAAGTGCGTTTTAAATTTAAATAGGTATCAGTTGTTAACGGTGATGGAGAACAGCGTGATGAAACTTGCACACCTTAGAATTTATAAAAATAAAAAAAAATATATTTTCTAAGGCATGTGAAGTCTGTCAACCCACACTTGGCCAGCGTGGTAGACTATGGCTTAAAACACCTCTCAATTTGAGAGGAGACCCATATTCCAGTGGAATGATAATGGGTCGATTATTATTTTATTTTTTAATTACATAGTAGGAAAGTTATAGAAAATATTAACTGTTGTACGTAGGTGCATCGTTTAAAATCAATTGATTTCCTAAACCTTTCTATGAGTGATCACATACTTCTGAGTATGATTGAGCTTGACCATTGTAGCAAGTTTATTTACTAAGTGCAAATTGGAAGAGGAGTGGGCCGTATCCCAACTTGCCTATTTGATACTGATTTTAGTATCTCGCTGGAGTGTTGCTCAGCCACCAGAAAGACTGAGTTGTTAATTCTTAGTACTTTTAGTTAGAACTATTTGTTAGTAGTGGTAGCTTGGCACCATCATTCATTTTTAAATGTGTGTTCAAATGTCTGTTAAATTAACAAAAAAAAGATACAATTCGTAATCATAATTTTTAAAGTTGGACACGCTAAAATTAAGTAGAAATATAGATTTTTAATAAAATCTTCTCCTCATAATACGTAATTTACATTTTACTTATAAAACAATATTAAATAGACTATAACTGTGGGTATAAAAAACTACATATATTTAAACAAACTTTCGGTTATGGATGGAAACAGTTCCATGCAGGACAGCCTAATTAATGTTCACCTATAGTCTTATTAACGACGTGTAGTAACTGTACTGACACTGTTGCTTTATTCATTCTCTCCTATTCAAAGATATCAGTTCATCAAGTTACCAAAGCGAAAAACACATTTGCAACTCGTCTAGTGTTGTACATGTCCACAGTCCAACGGCGATATCGATTACTTACCATAATAAGCTCGCCTGCTTATTTGCCAGGTTAAATTAATAAATGCTTGGTTGCAATATGGACTGTAGCAGACATTTATATATTCTGTGTGCTCATTCAATTTCTGATTTACCTAGCTACCTATAAAAAGTGTTGTTCCCAAACGGATGCGAAAACGAACAAAATGAAGGTAAAATTCTAAAACGTTTCATCGTGGATGGGGAATTGAAGAGAAAAGAAAAACGATAAAGACGCTTTATCGGCTGAGTTCGTTCAGTTTGACTCAGGAACAAGTTTGTTTTTTAAACTCCAGTTCCAATATTTGCCCGCGTATCATCACCATCGATAATTTTATCTTTTCACTGTTTGACACGGATTTCTGCTCAGAATCAAGTCAGGTCAAGTACGGTTGGAAGTTTCAACGAGCTGTGGAGAACATTATGGCGAACTACCTGGTGTGTAGGTTTCGTCACAGTGTCTTGTTTAATTATATAAAGTACATAATATTATATGTTCCTGGTAGCATTAAAACCTATACGGAGTAGGAGACAGATATGTACACCACTAAGCTATCATTCGTTGTACCTGCATTCGTTGTACCTGCATTCATAAACGAGGAATGAATATAAATTTCGTCGTAACAGAATATCAGTGAGATCTATGGTACATACTTACAGATTATCGCGCATATTATCTCTAGCGGTAAACAGAAACTACGGATTAGCAACAGCAGTGGTCTTAATATACTTTTTATGCCTGCTCCACTTTCATCACAGTCGTCTATAAAAATTACTATTGAGCGAGTCCTCTCTTAAAATGTTTCCGATTTAACACGTTCGCTGCCACACGAGTTTACTCGTAGCAATATATTTCTATCTCATTTGCCACCATACAAAATGTGAGGTACGAGTCACCTGGTAGTTGGCAATAGAGCCTAGACCAAATTTCGAGAATACTCCTACGTATATGAAATTTCATTTTCTGAAAATTATTTGTTTTATTTATGTCCTCCTTCCTCTGCCAGCGTTTAAAAGTCAGTTAAGAATCTGTGTAACTACAAAAATACTCGTAGTTGGCACTGGGCGTCAAATTATGTCCTACGAGTAGACTCGTAGCTGGCAATAAACATGTTAATTGAAGCATGTAGGACTATATCCACCTCTTCCGATTTTGTAATTCACGCTCGCTTCACAGATAAGTTTCAAATTCTACTGTCATTCGTCCTTTCTGCATGTCCGAACTATCTTTAGTATGCTATCTTTAATCCTGGTTACTACATCTTCTTACAGACCACACTTCTCTGATCACATTATGTAAGTATATCGGATGTAGTCTCACCACATACAAGTGTGGTAGCATTAAGAAGTCTTAATGCCCGCATTTCTGCAGCACAAATTCTATTCCATTTCGTTTTTGTAATATCCAATGTTTACTAGCGTACATTATTAATGAAACTAGAATTCCTCTTACCTACAGTATTTTATCTTTCGAAAGTAAAAGATTTGTTTCAGACTCCGCACGGGCTTCGGATGTTTTTAATTGCCATCATTGTCGCTACGACAAAATCTATTGCTTATAATATTCAGCTATAAAATAATAAAAGACTCTGTCTCTGAGTTTTTTTTTACGAGTCACAGCATCTTTTGGAGCTGTTTCAGTGTGGCATCTGATGCTAATTATCTGATACATTCATTCCATATGCGTCTTCACGGCCCATAAACACATAACAATACTGGAATCTCACTACAACTCAGTCACATATGCATTGGTTTCCAGTTCGTAATTATTTATACTGCACCACTAGGAATACTAATGCATTATACCGATCTGACGTGTTTCGCGTTCCCCCGCGCTTATATAATGCACGCAATGTGTTAAGAGACTTGAGCGATGTGGGACCTGGAGATGGGTGATCCCTGGCAGGAAATTTTCACGAGCGTCCCACAGCTTTTAAGGGCCCGTAAGCTGTCGGTCCCGGTCGCTATCGGTGGAGTACAGTCGTTAATCCTCGTTAAACGCCTTAAGGACGGCTTAAAAACATCTGAAAGACGGAACGGTCGTTAACGTGGATCCCCACTACCTCTCAGGGGTTGTGAGCGGAATGCGTTCCACTTTGCCAGGATTTATAGAAAAAACGATTGGGATAATACATCACTTGCTTTCCATTTACGCAAAATAAATTACATAAAGAACATTTTCTTTAAATATGACAAAATGCAATGTAGTCATCAATAATTAGTCACAGAATTATTCTACTGATGATTTGTTGTGTTTTGCTACTTTAACATATGAGACGTTGTACCTTAATAATTCAATGCAAAAATGTATGTATGCCTTACATCATTCACAGCAACATATAGGACTATTTAGTACAGATAGATATTTATCATGTAAGAGTTCGACTTTACATTGGGTGCTTTATTAAATAGACACTTTCATAACAAGAATAAATATTATGTTATTATAATGTTTACATAATATGTCCCAGATGTTATTAATACTCAAAAGTTCATCAATTATATTAAAGATAAATAAAAACTTCTTTTTACAATGAATTTCGATGGCCGCAAAACCCATTACAGAATGAATTTTGAAAGGTCGAATTTTAATTTTATCGGCCGGCCCCGATACCGATTCCTGAAAACAATACTGATGACAAACAAACAGAAAATTCATTGTTATAAATAATACACACTACGTTCTAACAGCAAAAGATATTAAATCCGAAAGGATTATTTAATCTAAACAGAATATTGATCAGGTGAGAATGGGGACGATATAAATAAATATTATCTACGTGTTGGCGGTTATTGTAATTTAAATTCCGTTATTAATTTGATTCAGTATTGTTTTTATTTCAATCTGAAGAAATAGCTAGCGAGTCCAATATGTACTTACAAAGATGTAGCCGCGAGTTAAATTCTAATGTAAAATTCATAACATGGCTAACGTTGTAATTGCCGTACTGCACGCTAAAATTTCCTTTCTTGAATTAATCGTTAATAATTTGAATCAACTACTCTATTTCATTTTTGGGTCAAATATGACCCAATACTAATTAGTAATACATGTTGTAATAAGTCAACAAGTATTGTTTATTTGTGAATATCTTAAAGAGAAACCAGGAGGCGAGCAGTTGTACAACTAATAAAAGTTAAAAGCAATAAAGCTGAATATCCAATTATATTTTGCCACCCACAAAGGGGAATAGTAATGACCGCGAATAATTTGTTTGAGATAACACAGCATTTTTTCAACAAGTCTAGTCCCAATCCTTGTAGAAAAATACATACTTTACAATTTTAATAATTTTTCTTTTAATTACGTAGTATGCTCGCAATATGTAAATAAAATGAAAATGCTTAGGAACCCTCTGGACTATAACAGTCATAAAAAATATTTGTTATTATTATTCTCGCATGTCTAAAATATTTTCTGTACGTATTATTCCATCATTCACATCGACCGTTTTATTGTTTTACGGGTAGACTTCCTATAAGAATGAAGTGATATGAATTAATGAAGTGACCGCGCTGGCGAATTGCGATTGGGTGAATATATAAAAGTACGATGTCTTTTTTTACCATGGTTCCACATCGGTGTACTATAGATTCTAAAAAATGACGTCGAATAAAAAACAAAATTAAATCTCTTACATAATTTTAACAAAATCATTCTAAACTGCATCTAAATCATCATCATTAATTCACCACCTACTGCTCCACTGCGGGACAGAGTCCTTGATGGATTCCCTTCAGTCACTTTCTCTTGCCGTCCTCGCTCCAATGAGTCAGATGATGACCCGATACGCAACTCCCACACCAGAATTGATCTTCCATAACACTCTTAGCTCATACACATGCAAAAATAATATAACTCTTTTGATAAATGTTGGTTACTTATATTTATACTCGAATGTAAACATTTTCCATATTAAATAAATAGCAAATGTTAATAAACGCCTAACATTATCAAAAAATGTTTTTTTTCCTCGAAATATACATAGCTCACGCTCGAATAAATATAAATCCAGTCGTTACGTGTCTCAGTCATTCTGTTACTAGGATAAAATCAAGTTGCTACATAAATATTTCATGTTTGTTGAGCCAAGTAATCCACGGCCCAATAAATCTTGTAACTGGCTGATCCGATTCGTATTTATCTTTTACGATTTTTCGAGATCGTTTCATAAATAATATTTCCTTATATTCCTTATATTTCCTTATATGAGAATATTATACAAATATGTATATTTTTATTAAATTTATTGCCTTAATATACCATAGCTAGTAAAATCAGCGAATGATCATATCTGGATATTTAAGGGCCCATGATGCTCTCACAAACTCACAAACAATCAATGCTCAATCAACAATCAATGCTGCAACTCTGCGTCTAATGTTAAAGGAATATTTCTGTTCTTATAGATCTGCGATCTATGAATTATTGTTATAATAAATAAATGAAATTAGTATTGATACTTGTAATATTTGAAACTGGACCCAGATGTACGATTGCTTCTAGACCCTTTAGAATTAAACACGGGGTGTTTTGTAAAACCATGTGCAAATACGATTAGCGTTTACCCACATAATTATCATAAAACCTTTAAGGCTTTCAATATTTGGTACGGTCTCCTCTCATAATTTGAAACCATATATGCCATACCATTATACCTATTATGCCAAGTGGAAATTTTCGTTTTCATGTGCCTGAAAATCTGTATAGATACATAAAATTGGAGTGTCTGTTTGTAATATTAAAATAACCGCTTTTTATTAAATTCATATATATACACTGTACATATATTCGTACACGGTAGATATACCGAAATAAAATTTTTACAATTTTTGTCTGTCATTTGTTCCGGCTAATTTCTGGAAAGGCTGGACCGGTTTTGGTGGGTTTTCACTGGCAGATAGCTGATGTAATAAGGAATAACTTAGGCTACATTAATTTTAGAAGAAGCTTTGACTCTCATGCGGACGAAGTTGCAGGCAGAGCGAGTCTTCTTCTTTCTTATATATAAAAAAGAATGTTTGTCTGTATGTCATCGATGAACTCAAAAACTACTGTACCGATTATTATGAAAATTGGTATATGTATATGTATTTTTCCACGGAGAAGATTTGTATAATATGCTAATTGATGCCACTCGCCACCTGGTGGCGCTGCAGAGTAGCAACTTCTGCTCCGTTCACCCGATTGTCATGAAAATCAGTATGACCATGTATTTTTACACAGGGGACACGAATATGATGTTAATTTATTTTAGTTGTTGGCGTAGCAACGTGCGCCGGGTACGGCTAGTACATTATTAAAACGCTTAGACATCCGAATAACTTAATGATGTTTTCTTTAACTATTACTGCAAGTTATTTTTAAATCTTACGTAAATGTATGTACATACAGAGGTGTTGAGATTTGAACCTTAGCTTCAGTGGGGGGGGGAGCTGGTTAAATTAAACCTTTACGCTATCGTTTCCGATGAAATAATAGCTCCGTTTAAATTCTGAAGTCTTGGTCAATTATTCATGTTTCAAAATTTTCAAACTTATTACCTGGAAACTTTGTTATAAATTCCGTTGAATAATGACTGTTTGAAAATATATCTCCATTCGCCAACTACTAAAACAACAAAATCAATGTTCAACTCTGTTTAATAAAATAATTACGTTGAATTATTTTTTACATTATATAGTGAACAATTTTCCAGCTATAAAGTATGTATGTACAATGTTTACTGATTGGGTAAAATTTGATTTGAATCCTAAATGTCAAATTTTTAGATAATTATGTCATAAGTACCTATAATAGAGTTATATATTACTTACAAGTTTAGAAAGCTAACACATTTTGCTTCCAATGTAAACTAATATTACATTAACCATCTAAGTGTTCCATGAAATCACACTCACAAACCAAACTCCGAGGCGCGAAGTTCTAAGTGCCGGATGCAAAACTGTTTGACGACTCGGGGCGGGAACAACAAGCAATTTAAACTGGGGTATACCGGTTTATAGGAATAGGTTAAACGCTTAAGAAAATGTATACATA
>DWEC01000575.1:0-16321 GCA_018245735.1 Microceris miodesmiata
GAAGATCGAACTCAGTGGAATGCTCTTGGAGAGACCTGTGTCCAGCAGTAGACGCAAACAGGCTGATGATAATGATGGTTGTGACTGTCTAGCCATAAACTTATATTTTGAATTTAGATAGAACCTCCAAAGCCCGCGTGAGCGCATGGAAGAGTAATCAATATACAAGTAGAAGAAGCAGACCAGACCTGTAATTCAATTTATTTTTCAATCAGTGCGCTCTGAAATCCCCATAACGGATTCCGCGTGATAATCTAATAACGATAGAGCTTGGACAACATTGTACAAGCTGTTGATAATAGTATCCATACATACGTACCTAGACGTACAGACAAAATGCATTTATTGATGTAGATACCACAGTGATTCATCAATATTCATTAGGTACTCGGTTCTCATAACATGAATCATTTATTACACAAATACACTATATCTGTACACAAACAAGTTTAAAAATAGCACAAACGAAAAATTAAGGATGAATGAAGAAATACGTTACGATATTTTGTTAGAGCGATAAGATATGTTATCTTTTATATCTTTGCGGCTAAATATATACGAATGCCTTTCTCAAAACGCTGTTAATAACGCTGTCTGGGGCGTTTATGCTCTTATCCCTTTCTGACATATATCAAATTCGCTAAGTAGAAAGGAGATATAAAAGTCTTGTGGTACTCAACAGCACGCTAATCTCAAATAAGATTAAATGTTAGATTAGTCACACATTTTTTATTATGACGAAAGGTTAAATTATTTAGTGTCATAGTATCTATCATAACTGTTACTATGCGATAACCTGTCACATAGTAACTTTAATGTATACGAATACTGAACATGATAGAAATAATTTTCACGGTGAATTAAAAAAATACGAAGGAAGATACAAGGAAAATAAAGTCCGCAATTCAAAAATACGCCGGACAAATTGTAAAAATCAATCAAACGTTTATTCCTGTACATTGTTATCGAAAATTCTAGTTGTTTTCCTGTTCTGGGTTCCTCGGTTTCCTGTTCCTGTCCTGGGTTCAAATCACGGGTCGGGTAATGTTGTATTTTTCTCACTTAGAATTTCTACTAGTGACTCGATGTCTGGCCATACACCGGGCACATAGCCCGGTGTATGGCATTAGGTACTACACTCATCTGCCTACCCCTTCGGGGATTACAGGCGTGATGTTACGTATCATCATCATAATCCCCCCCCTTTTCCTTTATCATTCCACTATTACACACGGGTCTCCTCTCAGAATGATATGGGTTAACGCCATAGTTCTATCGATCGTCAACTACGTACCATTTAAAAATGGCAGATGATGAAGAATTTATAAAATTAAGTAAAATATCTTTCAGAGGCTAAATAAATATTCCTGTTTCATTTTGTTTTTATACCGTACGTTTTCAAGAACAATATTTTCTTACTTTTCTATCTATTTCCACGGGGACACAGTATTATCGAGAAAAAGCGAAAATTTGTCTGCCGAATCGCATTTGGACAGCGAAGAAATATATGACCTTAACGTTTCTCAATCTGCTGGTACACTCGTCTTGGACAGTAGGTTAATAATAGGGCAGATGATGATAATGCTAACGACACAAGCTGCCGATGGCGCTCCGTAATAATATAATATAAAAATAAAAGAAAACATGACACGACATATATTTTTAATCTCTAGCGTTTCCAATCGATGAGTAAATAACTATGTAAGATATGTCATCCATCGGTACAATACAAGCACTTCAGATATTATGACTTTGTTTCATAGCGATTCAACTCTAGTTCTTCGTATCGTTGTGTTTTAATGATTTTTCGATATAGCTCGAATAAATTTGGACCCTTCCAAAGTCCTTCTCCATGAAATTCCGCCCATCACAACCAGTTCACAGCTATGACAGTCTCAATTACTTAAAATTGTACGTGAATTAAGTCTACAAAATTTATGTACCCGCCAAAACTTTAACAGTGACTGTCTATTCGTGTCGGGGCGGAGAAAGAATACAATCCTCGACCCCATGCTAGGATATCACGGTGCTAACCCTAAGAATTAAATGAGTATAAACATTACCTCAAAATTTTATCTTTATTGTATTAATTAATAAATTAATGCAGAAATTGTATAAATTAATGTAAATCGAATATTGCATGAATTAATTAATACAATTAATGTGTATGAATTGAATATTATCAAACGTAAATGTATAAAATAAAGACAGTTATTCTATTATACAATAAATAACAAACATCGGGTCGAGTGACTTAGGGAGCGTTCAAGTATTATGTAACGCAATTTTTGAAGATTCTTGAGATGTAACGCTCCGCAAAACGTTCTTCTGTACAACCCCCCCCCCCCCAACGTTACGTAACAACCGAATGGCCACTTCAACCCAAAAGTCACAAATATGAGAGCATTTATAAGGCAAGAACAGCTGACGATGCAAATCCCCCTTTTGAGATCATAATTAATTCATTTCAATAGCACTATAAACTACAGCAAAGTGCTTAGACGTATTACGTGTTTAAAACAATATCGAATATAAAATAAAATTGACATACAATACATTCGCGGAATTCCTCTTAAAACACAAACGATAAAGGTTGCCGACTTAGGAGAAGTACCTAATTAGAAATGACGTAACGAAACGAAAAGGGTTGCCATTTTGCCAACTTCGGGACTTAATATTCCCTACTTTTTGTAACAAATAAACAAAACAATGCTATGTAACGTTCGACCCCTCTCCCGTCTATGTTACGCATCGTAACGTTTTACAAAACCCCCCTCCCCCAAATTGCGTTACGTAATACTTAAACGCTCCCTTAGTTGAAAATATTTACAGTCAAAATATTCATAGAAGCTGCTGAGAGGTTACTCAAGATGTTGTATGACTATGTATTTCCGCTAGATTCCACTTTTTACGTATCCAAATCCAGTCGGTGCCATTGTTTAAGCGTCCACTAACAGCGTCTCTTCTCAGTTTCTACGCCGGGACAAGACCACAAATAGTATTTTTGCGGCAAACTTGTTATAATATAGTTTGCAGAAAACAATTACCAAAAAAACATTTAAGCAAAGCATATAAGCATGTTATTGAAGGGATTAACATTCTCAGCATTGACAGAATTGGATTGTTATGGACAGGATGACCAGGATCATTATTAAAACTGATATAATTGAAATTAAATGCCGTTTCAATTTAAAGGCTGGGTAATTGCGGGTAATAAGAAAGAAATATTCAGCCAATCGAAGAGACATCTCAACAGCTATCAATATCTTGTTTGTTTGTTTGCTGTGATAACGTTTGTGTGTCAGTGATATCGACTTGCCCTAAATACTACAAGTGCGCCATGGTGGAGGGTTTTATCCATAAAATGTGTCATGTAGTTCTAATGTGGTTTGTTGTTTGCAAACGACCTTAAATGTGAATGTTTCTGGATAAATATGATATTATACCTATACATATGAGCCGCATATGATACTAGCGACATCTAATACTAGCTGCATGTGATCCTAGCTGTCCATGATACGAGCCGTATATGATACTAGCCGTTTTAATCCACATATGACGCTAACTGCTCATGATGATGCTCATGCTGTCATATCAATGATACATAATTTATCTCACCTGAATTTAAGTTTGATCGTAACCTGTAATCCCCGAAGAGGTGGGCAGAGGAATGTAGAATACTCCCACGTTTCAACGGTTACGTTTACGTCTCACTATGGAATAGGTGGTGAGCCTATTATTGCCATGCATCGGGCACATGTCCAGACTCCGAACCACTACTAGAAAATCTATATCAGAAAATGTTGTAGTGTTCGACCCGGAAATCGAACCCGGAACCTCCCGATCGGCAATCGCACTTGCAACCAACACGACCAACAAGGCAGTTTTAGGTTTGACATTCTCAATAATTCATATTCCAGGTTACGTAGCGAACTTCATAATAACGGAATACACATATTTAGCAAAGTCGACATCGAAGCCATTGCAAAACCTAAAGGTACATATAATAGACACGTAAGAAACGCCCAATTGTTAGGTAGAAATCCCAAACCCCTAGTTATAAAAGATTATTCATTTGCATAAAATTCATTTTCAATGCAGGTTCCACAAAAAATATTGTGAAATCTAAAAAGAACAGCTACTAAAATCAACATTGCGGAAAGCAATCCTTAGAATGTCGGCGGTTTTATTATTCTTTTAAAAATATTCGCGCAATGATATTTGAATAAAACAAGGGTTAAGTCTGCACGTGACCGGAAACATGCCGCGCGCCCTGATTCTAACAGTATTGTGAAATCATGTTGAAAAACTTCGCGGGCAGGGTAAAAACGTGCCAATATTTTGTAGGTACAAGTTCATCGTGTTAATTATTTCTAGAAACATCCCTAACACGTTTTAGTTGCAATAATATCTAATTAAATAGTATGTAAAACGTAACTTCACGCCTGTAATCCCCGAAGAGGTAGGCAGAGGCATGCAGGACACTCCCACGTTTCACCGGTTACGTTTACGTCCCACTATGGAATAGGTGGTGAGCCTATTACCATGCATCGGTCACATGTCCAGACTCCGAACCATTACGAGAAAATCTAAATTAAAAAATGTTGTAGTGTTCGACCCGGGAATCGAACCCGGGACCTCCCGATCGCCAGTCGCACTTGCAATTAATTGCATTAATTACATGTCTATAGTTTGTAAATAACTAAAAAAACATTAAGACCAACCAAATTAACGAGTAGGGAGAAAAATCATATAATACATTGATTCCACGGTATCATAGATGTAACATACTAACACCCCTTTCGACCGTGACCTTGACGACCGGAAGCGGCCGGTCGACCCACGTCGCGACAAATTGTGCTGGTTATTCGAAGCTGGTCATTCCCTTTATTCTCTATCAATCCTGTAATAGGACATTGCTTTTATTGTGTCTACTTCGTTTTCTAACGTAAACAGGGTCGATTTGAGCTTTATCCGTCTTTCTTCATGTATGTGCGAGTACAAAACGGCTAACTATAAAAATGGCAATAAAAACAAACTAATAATAGCAAAACGTAACATCATGCCTGTTATTCCCGAAGAGGTAGACAGAGGAGTGTGATACGTTCCCATGTTTCACCAGTTACGTTTATGTCCCATGGATTAGGTGGTGAACCTATTGCCATACACCGGGCACGGATCCAGACTCCTATTCGCTACTAGAAATTCTAAGTTAGAAATAATAATAGCAAATATTATAAAAGATGTAAATGAAAACTTACGAAACAAGAAATGCTTTAAAACATACGATGCGTAATTTAAAACATGCGTAGTTTTTATCATAATTTTCGGCTGTTTCGTTGGTCGTTCTGGGTTCGTTTTCCGAGTCGGGTAGTCTCCGAAGGGGTAAGTAAGGGGGTAAAAGAATTTACTACACTTTAATGATTCACTTGCTATGTTCTATGTCCCACCATGGAATTACAGGTGATATTCTTGTATCCAAAAGTGGATAATTTACACGAATAAAAGTTAGTTCTTGTTTCTTTCTTTAAAATGTCGTGTTTACAAAACATTGGAGGAAGCCTGCACTCCAACGCGCTTCCAGCCCCGTGACGCTCCGTGTCCCGCCCAACGTGATCGTAACAAACTTCGTGAACTTTCAACTTCACGACTTTTACAGCTTTCCAAGCGCTAATTAGCCCACGTTTTGTAATGAGAAAATTATTTTGCATTTCTAATGCTTTACCCTTTGAATTATTTTTTCTTTTTCCTTATTTCGAAACTGAAAAATGAAAACACGACTCGTGCTTGTTATATTTACCTTAGAATCCTTCAAGGGCTTGCTGGCGAATTACCCAATAATGATTTTGTGTTAAACCCGTGACTTCCAAGAGCATTTTGCTTCGTGTTTTCACAAAATCGCTATAATTACATTCAGTTTGCAGGTCTGTTGGTGCGGTGGTCATCCCGACTGTTGAGCCAGAGTTTTTGGTTCGATTTGCACACAAGACAACTATGTTCTATATCCCAAATTATCTATGTAAGTATTTTGAAAGGTGTACACAAAAAGTATATTATCCAGTTGTCTAGTTACTATAGTAGAGGCTGAGCCAAAACCAGCATTAGATGATCGTGTGGGGTTTACCCTAATATATCATCGTGTGTATCCTAAGATATTGTTAAGTATAACCATGCGGGTTTCTCCTACAGGAGCATCTGTATACATATATTGTCATCAAGTATCATTGTCATTTATACCCTTTTACGATTCCATTATTAGACAAGAGACTCATATTGAGAACAGTCAAGGCCATAGCGTGCCACACTGGCCAAGTGCGAGTTGGCAGAGCAGACACGAGTAGATAAAGCAGAGCATGTAAAACGTTTTACATACTATAATTAATACATAAGTCCCGTTTGAATGTAACTGCGATATCATACAGGAAGACTGATATACGAATAATACATTGTATGTTTAATTTAATAACGCAAGTTTATATACAATAGTTAATCTAATTTTAATGTACTTTTTGACGCCTAAACGATTTGTTATGTCACTTGTAGTGGCAATTCAACCAAAGATGAGTGGAACAACGTGGTGGAGTGGCATCCAAGCTTCCAGTATGGAAAAACTTAGTTCTTGATCTATTTGTGGTTATTAAATAACTGGTTGTTATAGACGTAGGTAGTATACTTACGTACATATTAAAACGTCTGAAGCCTTACCAACTCTACCTACCACATCATTGCCGCTTAATATCATCAACATTGTAGTAGGTACTAGTATAGTACTATTGGATTTTTCTAATTTATAATTTATAGTAATGAGTCGAAGTCTGGAATTGTGCCCGATGTATGGCAATAGGCTCACCACCTATTCCAAGGGACTTTAACGTAACTGATGAAACGTGAGTGTACTACATTCCTCTGCCTCCCCCTTCGGAGATTACAGGCGTGATGTTACGTTGATGTTAGATTAATACAAAATATTAAGGTTGCAGATTCTCATACCATATTCCGCTCACAATTTATACTGGAGAAATAGAGTAGGAATAAAGTGTAGTATAGTAGTTTTAGAAGTAGTAAACACTAGTAGGTCATTGATGTTTACGTGGTGGATAAATATTTTTATTGTTTTAACCTTTCGTCCTCTTTCAAGATGAGTTACGCAACGCGCGCGCGGCGTCACAGATTTCCCCGGACACCGCCGAAACTTTCCAACTGCTCCTGCGGGGAGCGCTTCATGCAACGCCGCACCACGCATTCTAACTTTTTTCTACTTCTTATTTATAACTAATCATTATTCTAATATTGAATTAAACGAAATAGCTTATTAAAATAATAATTCAATATAATAACGTCAGTTAAAAATGTATATTTACATAATTAATGCTCTATTTATGTAAGCGCAAAAGAAATTCACATCCAAAAATAAACAATGTATGAACATTTTGAAAAGAAATATTTAAAGATAAATATCTCTGATAATGCCTACCGTATTTGCTGTAAGAACACTAAAACTTTTCACATATTTGTTAGACCAAACAACAAGTATTGACACGTGACTTCTAGCACATTCTGCTAAGACGTGCTTGTTATTCAGTAAGTTGCGAAAGGATCTATTAAGTAATGACATTAATGACGGGTGTATACTGCGAAAACTATCACTGCGTGTTACCTCGGTAATAATTGAGACAGTAATAATTGAGACAGAAATATATATTTCTGTCTCAATTATTCCGTTATTGAATTCCTATATACGTATTTTTAATGTTTATAGATATCGATAAATTTGTGCCGATTCACATCCTTCAAGTCTACGAAAATTGTGAGGCTGTTTTCCAAGATAGGTATTTATCAACTGCTTAAATATTGTGATCAAATAAAGTAAATAGTACTAAGATCCACTGTTCCATCTGTTCACGTTACCGAACCAAAAAATCTGGACGTCTTGGACTGAAAATTGAAACATAGATCACCTACCCTATTAAACCGCCAAAAAATGCTTGAAATTCCTAGAATTTAGCTATTTCAATATATTTGATCGGCGCTCAGTACATCGAGGACGATTGCTAACTTATAATACATGGACACGTGCTAGTAAGACTTCCACAGTGTTCTAGTGGCGTTCCGAGTCGACACACAGCCGCCGGTTGCGAAACGTCGCGCGCCGTCCGCCACCGCGGTCACCCACTGCACTAGCTACTCCGTCTGTCTGTGTTACTCATTTTACAACCAATGTTTTATATATTGACATGAACTAGCAAAGTTGCAAGTATTTGCTAATATCGAACGAATGAAGATGTTAAATATATGTATAGGTATATATATCATGGGACTATATATACTACGCTCAAAATCAAAAAAAATATTTACATTTCTACAGACTTATGAATTGTGAAAAAGGTTCAGAATAACCAGTCATACGTAAGACTGTATATACATGTACATTCTGAAGATGGTCGTCATCATCATAATCAATTTTTTCCGTTGCTCCACTATTTTAATTAATTAGTTCATAGCGTCTAATTATAATATAAACAGTTATTCAAAAACGGATACATAAAACTCTATTAGTGTGTGTAGAAACTAAATTACCACCATTTAAATGGCTATAAACGCTAAGTTATTAATATACAGCGTTCAGAACAATAATATATATTCAGTCGCGCATAACGCCGTCCAAAACACAAAAGGCATATTAACGAAAAAAAGTGAAAGTGTGTTCGCTCACCCACACAGGGCAGCGCATCAGCCGCATCGGTGTGCGAGTAGGACTTATTATAATGCAGGTCCGTCTTACCATTTGTGTGTTCGCGACTTTATACATAATACTAGGACATATTATAATGTAGGTCTATCTAAATGTTTGTGTGTTCACAACTTTATATATATTACCAGGACGTATCATAATCCAGGGCCGTCTTACCGTTTGTGTGTTCGTGGCAAAATACATATTAGTAATACATCAATCAGGATGCATTAAGTGAATTATGATTTTAAACATAACCTTTCTATTTCAAACATCAAAGAGTCAGAATAGGCATTGTTACCCTATCTGATTGTGCATTGTGACTTAGATTTGAAACATTTATTTTAAGGTTTTTGTTGCCTAGGTAAAAACATACCAGGCATTTCAATTTAAATCCTAAATAATATTGATTTTGCTGTCAAATTATTTTATTTGATTGCAGGTCTTCTGTACAGAAAGGGACTTGATAATTTACGAGTATGTCATTTACATACGCTGTGTCATTTACATACGGAGGTGTGTCATGTACGGATTCAAAACGCACTGACCATTTGACTGGCCGAAAATAAAAGACGAAGAAATACAGAATTGGATACAATATACGCCTTGAGATCGGAACTGACCTACGCAAGCGGGGTCGTTTTTGAAACAAAAAATATATTTAAATACAAGTGCTTTATGATACGCCAAAGAAAATAACTCTTGACATTCTTTATGACAATTTATTGTGTAAATTAAATATCGATTTCCAACTAAAATACGAGTATATTATAAACACTTACGAAAAAAATCGCTCCATCAAAACATGCAAACAAAACGACATATCGAAACTAGCACATCCATTCTTCGAAGTTGAGCTATTAATAGGTGTATAGAAACCTTATATATACCACGAATCTATTAATATTAATTGTTTCCTCTGTCCGTGTCAAAAGTCAAATGTACAAGTATGTTAATATTTAACGTCATAATACTGTCTAATATCAATCAATTATATTTAACTAAATCAGCTATAAACATTTAATGCAACCATAATTGCACTACCGATCACTCTCCTAATGCAAGTCTATATGAGAATCGGACACCTGGATACATTGTACGTCTGGTTTACATTTGTATTCTGTCTCCTGCTGGATTAAAAGTACCATTTCCTTCACCTACGTAGTTTTGTTCTTGTTATGTAGAAATATTCTCTCTCTGAGACGTGTGAAGTCTGCTAGCCGGCATTTGTCCAGCATGACAGACTATGGCTTTAAATGACCTCGCATGGTGAGAGGAGACCCGTGTCCCACGAATAAAAAGTGTCAATAAAGTCTTTTTTAAGCATGGCAACACATCACTTGACCTATTTGATCTTCCGTCTCTGATATCACCAACGACATATATTTTCTCACTACAAACTTATATAGACGTTAAAGTTACTAACCCATTCGATATTAATAAAGATGTAGTTTAAGTTTAATGAAATCCAATTTAATCGATGCAGGATCGCGCCGATCGGTGATCTCCCGTTAAAAGCCTAATGGGCTGTCAGATTTCGTTCTGGCGATTGTTTCGAGCATACTCAGCACTTTCTCCTGTCTATTAACTAGTTAAAATGAAAAAAAATCACTTACAAGGTCAATATACGATGTGTAGACATCAAATATTAAAAAAATATGATTATGATTTTAATCCAGGAAGTCATGTCATTCTATAATATAATACATTAAAATCTCTAACAGAACATTATAATTTTTATAAAAATTTAAACATTTTACAATTTTTTTTACATTTCAGCTAGAATAATATCTTGCAAAAAATGTCGTGGTATTTTCAGGGTGCAATAAATACGTGTAATGTTGTATGAGCCTATCCAGTGAAGATAAATATGATTTTAAAATTAAAAAATTAGGCATATTTAAAAAAAATTGGCTACATTCTATACATCCTTATTCGAGCATAACCTTAGCCACACTGGGTTGAACTGTAATAGAGATAGAAACACAAAAGAAAGAGACAACTGCACTTCATTGTTCCTTGCATACGAACGTGAAATACTCAAAATCAACAAGTCGATCGGAAGCTTGTAAGTAGGGCGCGAAGCGAAAATACAAAAGAAACACAATTGATTTTCAACTCTGCACTACAATAAATTAAGGTCGATTATCGTTTGTTGATAACGTAGCGAAAATGAAAGTTATGAGCGATTTGCACAAACGAATTTGAATACTTATTTCACGAGTCGCCGTTATTTCTTTTTTATTCGATGTGTACGTTTTTATCGTTCCATCTCACGTGTACGTGTTTGTATACGTACGGCTGGATACAATGAAGCGGTGCTACAAGATTACCATATTAACATATGAATGCTAAAGATAAAAAGCTATAGGTTATCTACCCATTTTTAGAAGCATTTAGTTTAACATATTTAATGTTTCATGGCTTTAGTGTATTTTAGTCATCATTCTTATACGTTTTTTGAATTTAACATAATCTTGTTCTCATTAATATGTATTTTACATCTGCATTTGGTTATATTTGCTTGGCCAGAATTTTGTACCTACGCTCGTCTGTGATTAGTCCAAAGAAATAGGTGCGAGGCAAGCTCTGAACCCTTCCAAGTGTTAGCAAAAACATTTGTCCAATAAACCAACTGACGATAGAAGGGTTGATGATTATGATGATAATGATGACGATGCTGATAATAATGATAATGAAAATGACGGTAATGAAAACTAGTGTAGGTATGACTTGGAGCACAATTTTTATTTTTCCTAATATTTAAGGTTCCTATTTGCAAGTGTCAAAAGGTACTTTTATTAATATTTAATAAATGTAAGATTGATATTGCGTTTACCATGTATATGTGATAGCATACTTAAGTGACGTCACAGCATGTACTCCACCTAAATATATGATGTAAAAATCTTGTTTTTCTTCTATAAAATCAATTAACAGTATATCTTAATAGATTATAATAGGTTTTATAATATTAGTAGAAGTATTTCGAGAATAGTATTTTTAATATCAGTATTTCTTACATTGTGGTATAACCGAGCATTTTATTTTCTTATCCAGCAATAACCACAGATAAACAGTTGAGTGTAGTGAGCTATGCGCCTATATACATACATATGTATCCCCGTCACACCTCACAAGCTACTCGTTTTATTTTCACAAATGAGGTGTCGCTGGAAGTGTACCGTTAAGTGAGTTATAAGCTCTAAGACGTCACGGAAATCCAACATGGCGGCTAATTGATGACAGATCTACTAGATTTTTTAAATATAATTTAAATAATTTTTTTTATCAGTATTCAAAAAAATATCTTTCAAAGTATCTCAATTATGTGTGTCGCATATACCATACACATATATTTGTACATGACTTGGAGCGTGTAATATATACCACATAATATAATATAACTTAGAAATGTGACATTTTATTTGTTTCGTGCATAACCTTTTAGTGGGTGTTTTTTCAACAGGTTCGCTTTTTAAGTTTTAAATCTTATTTTACCTTACCCCTTCAGGGATTACAGGCGTGATGTTGATTTTTTTAAATCTTATTTTATAAATGTATGAAACAATATTTAATACGTCTGTATTAAAAAAAGTTTTTTCATACTGTAGTGTTTAAATCGAAGTCTTACCCAATATAAATATAAATGCATGGTTTATAAATTTGTGAAATAACAGGTTATTTATATAACTTGTTATACTTTACATTTATACAATTGAAGTTATTCCAGTGTCATACTTTATATAACTAAACCAAGTATTATCGAATGCATTACTATCGCTGCCTACGCCATTGATAAATTATATTTAAAATGTAATTGACATAATGTCATCGTAATATGAATATTCTTATCATTGTAAATTACATATATTCGTTTAAGCATTGTACTTAGATTTTTTTGCCCATTAAATACTTTATTTTTAATCTGTCAACCGTATATTTTTATATTTCTGTTTGCACCGCTTAGCGTATATGATTTTTGATCAATAATGCCAGATTTAATTATTTTTCAGTTTACCATATCAAATTATATCTTAAATTCCATGTTTTTACTTTGATTTCGTTTTTAATTGTCGTTTATTAATATAATTGGATTAACTTTAAACTGAATTATTTTATTTGTAGACTTATGGAAATCTAAATATAAACGTGTCTTGTTAAAGTTATTACGAAAATATTTTCCACTTGGAAGCATGTGATTTTTTATATATCTTCAATCACGCACAATTTGAACTTTATTCCCTTTAAATAGGGACCACAACAGTTTTAATTGGTTGCATGCTACAGGTCACGTTGACAACTGAAGCGTTAAAACAATTTGGGTCATTTACACACACGTCTGTCTGTGTGTTGAAGAAATATTAACGAAATTGATAATAGCTATAATTATATTATAAACAATTGGTATTAACGGCCAGTATGATTCTATGTGGACTGCCTATTGGAAAATATGTACCCGTAAAACGTAAAGTTACTTTTTAAGAATATCGATATTTTTCGGGAACCATTTTTTATGCAACAAAATACATTTTACGCAATTTTTGCACGCATAGTATGCAGTTTTTACGTTAATGGAACGCCACAATTTTTTGCTTTATTGTGACGTTCCATTCGGAGGGAAAAAACGTTGCGTCTTAATTAAGTTTTATTTTATAACAAATTTGATTATTACAGAAAGTAGAGCGTCCAAATCAAAAATATTTTTAAGGTTTGCTTTTTTATAAGCATAGATAAAGTCATTGGAGCCACGGCCAGTAATACCCATGTTTGACAATGAATTCGTATATCGTCACGTAGTCGCCGATTTCGTTTATTTACATGGTTATTAAACTTTGAATATATCTTCGGAGCAAATTATAAGGGACTTGCTAGTCATGCGAGTATTTGTTGAAGAATGATTTGTAAATTATATTACATAAATTATATCACGTCTATATTTTCCCAAAGGTGTAAGTGGATGTAGTGTGATTCACCAATTATGGTATAAGAGGTAAACCTATTGGCACATTCCTAGATTTGTTTTGTGTACTGTTTTACTTGCTATTGCTATTGTCGCCCATTATAATTCCACTGTTGGAATATGGGTCTCCTCTCATATTGAGAGGGCTAAGGCCTTAGTCTCTTGCTTTGCTCGCTCCCCAGCGGTAATTACAGATAGAACGAAAGATTTTAATGGCATAAAAACTGTCCTACATTTTGAACCCGATAATAAGCAACAATAGCAAAAAATATGTAACAATTAGAAGTTACATAGAATATTTACCAAAATACGATATTCGATTGGTACGATAGAAAATTGAGTTTTATGGATTTGGCGCGTAAGGTCTAAGTCTCATCTAATTGCAAAATAAAAACTGATCACAAGTGGATTATAAATGGGGTAAGAACTTGAGCTAGAATTTATTGAAATGAAATAGGGCGTGTTCACTGAAAATAAGTTTCGTTTTTGACGTTTAGAATTATTCTAGCAAAATAATTTCCAAAATTTTTTTTTAAACAAATTCCCTTGAATTTTCTACTCTTGAATGACATAGGCTTAGTGGTGTTGTTAGCTTACCAAAGTATTCAAATTTTATTCTAAGTACGAGTTTATAAAATAACGTGGCGTGTTCTGAAACTTCGTATGTATGTATGTATGAATGCAGTTCCGAGTTCGATTCCTAGTTATGCATGTTTACGATTGTTGACTGTAGGTGTTTGTTCTCTTCTTGATGTTTATATATTTGTCTATGTGTATTTGTGGTTTTCTCGTTTTTTTTTATTTATTTTATTTTTGTATTGCTAAAAAAACAAATAAACGTGTAATTCCTCAAATCTCCTCTGACCATAACTATATACAACTTTATAAAACTATAGATAATGTTTTTTAAAAACTTATTTTTTTTTAATTCTTAAAACCCACATCCATCAACCTATGACAAACGGTCACAAGTTTTTTTTTTCATAGAAAATAACTCGTAAAGCAGTGTTTACTTAAATCATAGTAAACTCAATGCATCCACAGTGTGCACAGATCTTAATCATGACTTAATATTATGGAATGAGTTTACCATTGTTCAGTAGTCACGTGTGACTTCTAATAACATCGCTTGCGTAAACCTGCGAGCTGTGTCCTCAAATCCCTTTTTATTGCATGTTCAAAAGTAAGGATATGGGGATGAAGATGGGAGTAAAAGGGATATATTTTTTGCGGTTGGGATTTTTGAGTCACCTGAGGTGTAAGGATGCGAAATACTAAAGCATGTAAGAGAGAAGGATAGTTCTAATTGTTAGTCAAAAGGTCCAAAAAAAGACCCGATTCTAACAATTACATTTGTGTTTGTGTATTCAGTCATCATTACTGTCCATTCCTTCGTCATTCCTCTGTTCTACACCGGACTCCTTTCAAAATCAGAAGGATCATCTTATCAGTTTGCTAACACTAAGCGAAGGATATTCCAGCTAGAGACACATTTTTAACATCACCTAAATTAACGTAACATCTCGCCTATGATCCTCAAAGGGGTAGGCAGAGGAGTACACTCCTACGATTCACCAGTTACGTTTACGCCCCATCGAATAGGTGGTGAGCCTATTGTCATGCACCGGGCCAAGATCAAGATCCAGACTCCGACTCACTAATAGAAATTCTAAATTATAAAAATCCAGTAGTATCCGACCCGGGATTCAAACCCAGGACAACACATCAATCAGACTAACAATATGTAAATAGGTTTAAATGTTAAACCAGCTTTGGTAAGAACAATGAAAGTCACTTCTCAATTGTATTAAGCTTAATGTATTTTGAATGGAAGAAAGAGATGGGGGCAGTATAGGAAAAGAATCCTTTACTCTATTCCTTTTGGCATAATAGAATTATTACGTCACTTTTAAAAGAATCTTAGTCGTTAACGCAATGAGATCAGGAATTTCTATAGGAATGTATAGCGCAGCCTATTTAATGTCATACTAAAGTATATGTATGTACAAACGTGCGTATGTAATTATATGTACATATCTACATATGTATGTATATAAAAGACATCACGCGACCTTCCGCACACACGTGCGTATTGCAACGCACGTGACATATAGAGACGATTAACATGAGAGATTAGAAAAGAAATTTATCTCATAGAAATATCATCACTTGCACAATTAATGGATTACGAGATAGAATAATTGGAATTTGTTTTATTACGAGCATAGATTAATTGGAAATCCAATTATTATCGGTATTCCGTATCGGTTCAGTTTAGTTACGAAACTGTGAAAAGTGTTTTAGGTTTCACAGTACGGTACTGTCAGCGTGCTAGTGCAAGGGTGTTTGGTTCGAATACATGATAGATTAAATATAATTTTATATATGAATATAAATATAATGAACGTAGAAGACGTACGTCCATTTGTTAGTACAGAGATATTTAGCACTTAGTGCTCTTTGCTTACCTCGTACGGGATCTATATAATAATAATAATAATCGACCCATTATAATTCCACTGTTGGAATATGGGTCTCCTCTCATATCGTGAGGGTTAAGGCCATAGTCCACCACGCTGGCCAAGTGCGGGTTGGCAGACTTCACACACCTTAGAAAATATTTTTTT
>DWEC01000576.1:0-16320 GCA_018245735.1 Microceris miodesmiata
TTCACAGATATTATTTAAAATTGTTACGTACCTATATCATATTTCAATTTGGAAAAAAAATGTCATTTATAACAGAAATATTATTGGGCATAAATTATCTATAAATTTAAATACAGAATTCAAGAATTGATAAGACTTAAAGTGAAAGTAAAATTTAATAATAAACTTATTTTTAAACATACTGCAATATTATAATTTTTATTATAGGTGATCATTCGACTTAACCGATCAATGATAGGATTTTATCTTGTTTTTTTTTATACATCCCAGGTATAGACGATTTAACTAAATAGATCTCTAAGATGTTATAGCTCTCTTAATTCGTTAAAAAAGTAACTTATTTATTACGTAACGTCACGCCTGTCATCCCTGAAGTGGTAGGCAGAGGAGTATAGAAGTACACTTCCACATTTCACCAGTTACGTTTACGTTCCATGGAATAGGTGATGAGCTTATTGCCACACACCGTCCTCAGACCAGACTCCGAGTCACTACTAGATATTCAAAATTAGAAAAATCCAATAGTACCCGACGCGGGATTTAAACCTATGACCTCTTGATCGGCAGTCGCGCATACAACCATTCGATCAACGAGGCAGTCAAACTTATCAATTAAAACTTTTATAAATTTTGTAATAAATACGAAACAATGCACTAAATAAACGAACCTCGGAAATGGTGAAACAGATCGCCACAAGCACTACTATAGCAAAACACTTACACATGCTGTCTTTTGTACTTTACTTAAAAGTGAAAGATTGTATAAAGGGATTCGATTTTCAAAATTTCGCGCACGATTTGCGCATCGTATTCAGCTTCGAAGTCGTCGCGCGCGCTCACAAATGGACTCGGACTGAGATGCGTCGAGTCGGCCGCCATGTTTCAACGGCCAACGTACGTGATTTGGCTCGACAATGCACACCCCACTAGTAAAAACATCTTTCACGATTTCTTTGAAGAAAAAACAGCAAGCGCCAAATTCGTAGATTACACTTCTAAACCTAACTAAACCTGTTCCCGTATTAATTCACGAAAGTAATGCTAGTTGTAAATTTGTAAACTTAAAACATAGCTGGTAATAAATATGATATCTACTGTATAATTGTTATTATTAAGCGAAATTCTATACGACTTTGGTTGTGAAATATTAGTAATATTTAAATGTTACTAATATTTATGATCATACATAACATACGTATTTAGGTAGATAGAGAGGGATGATGCAGTACATTCAAAGCTATTGTTATGCCTGGATTTTTTACCTATTATAAAAGTACAAGGTTATGACACGTTATAGTCTTACTGACTACCTTCCAAATTATACTTGACGCCGTAAGAATATTTTTAATAGAATTTGCTATTTCAATAATATGCAAAACCATAAAACTATTGTTGGTAGCAATGTTCTACGTCGATATGAAAAATCTCAATTTAATATACTCAAATCTAATATATTAGTAATACGACCTATCTCAATCTAATAGAATATTATCAACAATAAAAATGAGAGCTGTGACAGGCAAGTGGCTTCGAATTCTGACTCCCAGCCCATGGGTCTGAGATTGAAGTTCGTGGGTAGCTTTTCTGGTGTTAGCAAGTTGAATATTCTTTAATTTCAATAGTAAGTACTAGAAATGATAAAATCTAAGGTGCAAGAAGTTTTGTCCTCCTAATACTATTCCGGGAATCCGCGTCCTTGAATAAAACGATAATGAAGATATGGAAGAGTTCTCCCACGTCAACGTCCGAGAGAAGCATGACAACGTAAAGCGCGACGCCTCGATACCTTATCGCAAAACGGTGACCTACATGTCTACAGCCATTTCGTCCGCTGCTCAAGTTAAACTCACTTGTTAAATAACGACCAACAGGTGTTGCAACTATATACTGGAAGATAATAAACCGATGTCAAAAACTAACTGTCGGTAACAAGGAAGAAGGAACTCTGGAAAGATCTTTCGAGAAATCTTACTTCGTCTCAAATATTTTCGGCAGGAAATTACTAATGTTACCTATCATTCAAAATTTGAATAGCACTGAATAGTAGGTAATATATTTAAGCATATAACTACCAAATACTATTTTTAACGTATATGCAACAGAAATTTTACCTTTCCGTCAACGATTTATCGTGTATTTGGAAACACAACCTCCAATAGCATTTCGTGTGTCGTGTAAGAACATCCTTTTAGCGCGTCACGACCCTGTCGAGCGAAAGTTTCGCTTTCCACAGCGTTCAAATATCTTTAGCTCAGTGTACTGCACATAATTACGGTATCTTAAAGATTTTTCCTTATCTATGCAATTATATCTTTATAGGAACGCCGGGCTGATACATTTCAGCCGTTGTTCTAACAGAAATGCCAAAAATACGTTACTGTGTAATTTGAATCCAATGTATACTATTATTTTTTTTAATTCTACTTATTAGTTCTATTAATTTAATTTTATATATTAGTTCTACTATCTGAATTTGCGTGCGGAATTGAATGTTTATAAATCTGTAACAATGGAAGCAAACTCCATCATAAATTTTCTAGGGCGATATTAACGTCAGGGAATAAGGCCATAGCCACGCTGGCCAAAAGCGGGCTGTTAGACTTCACACGCCTTTCAGAACATTATATAAAAATCTAGAGATAAAAAAACAATGCCTGATTCAAAAAACTTTATTGGAAATAATAACATTAATAAAATTCACACAATTTCTAACAAGCAAAAAAAGCAGTAAAATATTTTGTTTAATGTGATAATCACAACATAAATGAAAATCATAATTAATATAATAAATTAGTCTAGATTATAAATTATGAAAAGAGACTGCAAAATAAATTAACGATTAGATTTATCGTAAAATGTTAATTAGGAGAAGGCTAACAAATAAATTAAATAACATCTTAATGATTACACAATAAAAAAATTTCATCGTGACACAGATCACAGGTACAGCCTAAAGAGCATCGATTTAACACAAAACGTCGTTATACTTCTTATAATAATTATTATTTATAACATCTACTAGTATTGTTAAGGACATTGTAAACATTGTACACCTAACTTAAATTAATTAGGTAAATGGACTCTTATTACCTGTTTATATCATTATAATTATAATTTAATATAAAGCAACAGTAGTAAAATTAACTCAAAAAAATATATTTTTCTATGAATCTAAAATTTTAAAAACATTAAAAGAAAGCTACAGTTAGAAAATGATTATTTTACACAGATAAAAATAAAGCTTTTACATAATTAATACGAGTGCAGTTAATTAAGAAATTGAAACACAAAGATGTAATTACAATTGTACATTGTAATTACAATTTACAAGTAAAATTAACTAGATATTTACATATTTACGTTGAACACTTAGGTAGTTGTTACTTTGACTTATTCTACTGGTAATCTGCACCACCGGCCTGACCGTTACTGACTAAAATGTACAAGATTAGGTCAACTATTCATAGTTAAAAATAAAAGTATTTCTATATGTTGTTAAGCTAAACGTAACTTTGTTACCACCAAGGCTTTTTATTTACTTTAAATTAAAATACTTATAACTAAACATAAAACTATATTTCACGAAACAAGTTCATATGAAACTATAGCATATAAATGGCGATTGTTCTTGTCAAAATTAATGAATATTGAGTATATAATGAATTTTGGAAATCTATAAAAATGTAATTTTAAGCTTGCTTTATAATAACATGATCATAACAGGTCTACAAACTTTAATATCGACCGCATAATGGCACACAAAAATGGATACCATAATTCGGGTATTAAAACTATATACGTATATTTAAAATGGTACAATTCAAAATATTATATGGATAAAATTTCTTGACATGAACAAACTCAATAACATAATTACTTAATATAATTCTTATTAAAATTACACATTTGTCACGTCATAATATTTGACACATCTGTCAAACAACATTTTCAAAGAAAGATTCGAGATGGTAATTTAAGTTGAATTAGTTATATACTGCGTTTTATTATTTATCTGGTCACTAAATGAATATTACAAAAATTATAGCATGAAGGTTCTTTATTAATAATGTACATTACATTTCTAATCGCACGTCTATGAACTTAAAGCGATGGTCATTACGTTTGATTATTTTGATTTTTTGTAATACTTACTATTACCTACATTTTTGTTGAAAGTTAATTTTATATAGGTACAATTTATGGGTCATTATATTAGGGATTAATATATTTTAATATACGACATGTCTAGACTTAAAGAAATAACACTATATATACATTTATGTTATATACATTCAGTTGCCACATAAGCAACTATCTTTCAAGTTAGCCTTCAACCATGGAAGGTATCTGGTTATACGTGTATACACTCCGGGATACCCAGGCCTGCCGCAGCCTACTCCCCAGGAAACAATACCTGAAATAAGATATAATTGTATTAACTATTTATCGATCAGGCTGATGATGATAGCGGTGATGATGAAAATGTGGCCTATCTACTTATATTAATACGTTGGGATATCTTTGCACACAGCCCTATGCTCCCAAACTAGGCAGGGTATGTGCTATGGCAACCAAGTGGCTGGTATAAAAATATATTTTCTAACCAAATACTCAGAATAAACAATTGTTCCAGGTGGTAATCGAATTGGAGACCACCAGTAGAACAGCCAGGTTCACTACCCATACGGCCATGGATACAAAATCATTTAACTTTCTGTACAAAGTAATCCTGTCTAATGTACGAATAACCAGAGATACCAATAACACAACTGTGTGAAATATAAAAGTATAAATTCAACTATCGGTTTGTTACAATATGATCAAACATTTTTCCTACACACGGCACTACTACGGCACACACATTTTTCCTACAATGGAGGAACAGCACGAGTTTTGAGATAAAACATTATAAAGACAGCATACAAACTGGCATACCGTTTGCAATACCTATACTTGGCATTTTAATAATGATACCAAAATATAAATAATTTGAATCATCATCATTAGCCTTTGGATGTCCAGTGCTGGATATAGCTGTAGTACATAGGGCCCTAATCCGCGCTACTCCTTCCGGTCCTAGGCCTTCCAAATCCAGCAGCTTTCCGCTGAATAACTTACCCACAATCTGGAACTTGTCCCCCTGTTGTAATAACAATGGACCCCCACTATCGCCTTGGCAGGAGTCCGTTGACGCACGCCCCGCACAAAGCTGAAACATAACAACAATTTTATAAAAAAATACGTATTAACAGTACAAAACACTTTAGAATTGTCCATAATAGTCTATAAGACGTGTGAAGTCTGCCAACTCGTCCTTGGCCAACGTGGCAAACCATGGCTTAATCCTCATTCTGGCAGGGGATCCATGCTCAACAGTGAGAGATTCAGTTACTAATAAAGTCTACATGACAAGTCAGCGTGGAATCCCGGTCGTAGCATATCATATAAAAACTGGTTGAAGGCCTATTAAACATCATATTTTGGGTTGGAAAGAAATTGACAGTCATCAGAAATGTTTACTTTTTATTCCCTACCATATTGTTAGTGATGCGAGATGCTCGATATTTCATCCCGCGGCACTGTGTTAGAGATAAGATAGGCACTCGCACTTCTTGGACCACCGCCGGAAGCTGACCACCCTCTGATGTGCGCCCCCACCCTACTACAATTCCTTCTTTACCCGATGGATCTGTGCCTGCAAAAATAAAATAATTTAAAATTAGACGTTGCAATTTGTATCCATCTACTATACCTATATAACCTATAGGTTATATATAACTATACCTATATACATCTATCAAGTTCAATCAACTTCTGTCCTTACTGAAAATTCTCTATTTAAATTCATACTGATTGATTATTAGAACGTCGAAAAATAATAGAAAAGAACACAAATATAAAATCTGGGATATTAATAACGCTTCCGCGTCAACTTTTTCACAAAGTTGCCCGTTATCAACATCTTAACGATATTTTGAATTCAATTCCAACATGACATAAAATAGATTTAATTACCCGTTAAAAATGTTACAATAATCATTTTCCAATTTGACAGCTGTCATTATAAGAGCAGATCAAGAGAGTTCAACATGTTAAGACTTTCTAATAATGTAAAATAGAATGCATGATCAGTGCATCAATAGGGCAATACTTATTACATACCATGAACATTGAATAGCTGCAAAATGGGTTTAGTGACTAAGGTACGTGCCGTGGAACAGACAATGCGGACTGTACACACCCAACATTTCATGGAGCAATTGACCCGTGTTACCATAAAATGTCAGTTCACTTGTGCAATATTGCAATTTGTAACATAATCTCCTAACAATAGACCTACAGCTTAATATATAGATATGTAGTTCAATAATGACATTTTATACTATGTCGTAACTTCTAAGTTAACGTGAATTGATCGAATTAGGCCACCTTAAACATTAAGGGGGCGTTTGAAGGCAGTTCTCACTACCCACTTTGAAATTAGATATAAATAGGCGCTAACAGGAGCGATAAACTTAAGCATACTGCCACATCTGAAAGCCTTTAGTTTGTTGTTTGTTTAACATATTAAATTAAGTAGATTTAGACAAACGATTTAGACAAACGTCATAGGTGCAACGTCATGAATTCGTTTTCAATAGAACTGATTTGTATACCATTTCCATTCCACAATTCGTTAATCAGAATATAAATACGTACTGGATGGAGGTAAACAGATGGGCTTGATGATTTTGGAGAAGGTAACAGGTTTTCGCAACCTGAGCAGAGCGATGTCGTTGTTGTAGGAGTCTGCGTCGAAGCTTCGATGTCGGACGATGGCGGTAACAGCGCGCATGATCGCCGGACTCTCGGTCGTGATCGTCTGGTCGTGGTCGCCGAGTATGATACGGATTTTGGACCTTTTCAATCTGGAAATACCAGAGACAAATCATTGTATTAGACACATAGGAAACGGGTTCTGTGATTACTAAGATATTATAATGCGAATTTTAATTAATTTAAATTATTATGTAAATCATGTCTTATAAAAAAAAACCTGGCGAACGTCAAAAATTATACAATTAATTTGATTTTTAATAAATATCACTAGGTAGCTATTTTAAGAAAATCGTAATATTATGTATGATTACTGCAACGTGTGTGACTAAAATGCCTTATTGACAACATTTTAAAGATTATTTCTAAAAATCAATCAACATTATCACATAATATATACAAAAGAAATAAAAGTCCTGAAAGTCGGTCAGAGAAAACTAACACTTGAATATTGGGTTCAGGAATTTAACTACTTGGTCACTTAGTTTGATTAAAGGTCGTACATTACACACTGGAACATCATGTACTTAATTACTCCATGACAACAAAAAACTGAATTAATAGATATAGGAATATCACTGCTTAGTTAGTTGGACGACTCATGAAAAAGACAGCTGGATGCAGCTAGATTATAAAGGCTTGGGACCAGTTGAAGTAGCACCAGTAAGGGGAGGTCTGTCGCCAATAATCCTTCATGGTTGGATGGATAGATTAACGAATCTCGTTTAAATGCTTGCTATATGGCGTGAAAATGCCCTAAGACTATATCAATTAGGCAAGATCAAATACACAAAATTAACGGCCAAAAGTATGCCTTTATTATTTAATATAGCATCAGTCGAATCTGAAACCAGAAGCAAGTAATGGATTGTTAATAAGAGAAATAAACATCGTACATTGCAAGTAATTTGTCACCGGTAAAGGTATAGGCTCCCTACGCACGAATCGTTTTTTTAACCGCGTTGAGAATTGCCCAATATAACCGTGTAATAACCATTCAAGACCAATAACCATTTAAGATATTGTATAAATCATCATCGTCCATCTTATCACATAGGAAATCTGATAGGAAGGAACAAAAGACAACTCGCATATTATAATCGCAGAAATACGATGAAAGAAGAAATACGAATAGAAATACGAAAATACGCTTCTGTTTCACTTTTACATTTTAAAATAGGAACATCCCTATCTTAAAATGAGTACTTCAGCATCTCCAACACCCCAAAGTTGATACCATTGTGTTAAGCACATCCTTTAACTTACTTCCGGACACAGTGAGCAGCTGTGAGGACATACTCTTTGGTAAGCAATGAGGCTCCACAATGAAACTGGCCATCATACACCAGTCTCGCCATCCACGGATATCTATTGGCGCCGGCCGGCATCCCGCCCACTATGCGGTTCTCCTGATTGGAACCACTGCACTCTGCAATGCAGTAGAAAGTGAATCTCAGTTTATTGAACCGCGGATGCAGTGTTAGGAACGGGTATTGTAAATATTTACATCCCAGCTGAGGGAAATTACATTGCTATAGAGTTGCGCATGCGTGCTTGTAGATCATATAGTTGGTAAAATTTATAATGTACAAATGTTTTGGGATTTACTATAAGAATTAATAGACTGGATCAAAGTTTTGAATAAAAATAAAATAATAATAGGATTAGTAATAATGAATATTACCTAATAGGGATCAGATTGTTAGAAACAGTATAAGATTAATCATTTAAATAGATACGTTAAATTACATAATTAGGTACTTCAGATTATGAAACGATTAAATAGTTATCAAATAACGTTTAGTTTAAAAATACATAAATAATAAATATATATACAAAATATACAAATAGATACATATGTACATAAATAACATATAATGCGAAATGTAATGTTATAGTGCTATACATATTTGACACTTACCCATCTTTCTAGGAAGTGGGTTTGCTCGACCGCACTCTAAAATGTGAATGTGATGAAAATTAATCGATATACTCAATACTACATCAGCTATCAATTGTGATATCTCCTTTATTCTATCTTGTAAACAATAAAACTCGCAAATTTCGACAAGATTTAACGATTCGTAAATTATACAATATTATATATAACTCGATCTAACCAGATAAACACTGTTTGTTTACAAAATAAAACACTTGATAAAAACATTCTACTTACGAATAAAGTGCTTCATACTTTCAAGGAAAGTGTATAAAATGCAAATGAAATAGAACAATGTATTATACAAAAGATTGTTTTCAATATGACATCTAACAACGTAGACCCCTGTTTGAAAAACGGACGATGTAATAAACAGAGCTTCGTGGCGTTAATAATATCTAAAATCGACATTTCCTCTATTGATATAGTCGTTATGATTAGATTTCAACTTCGAATCGATGTCAACTTCGAATCGATGTCAACTTCACATTGTAAAATCAACTTTCAATAGTATCGATGTAACGTTTCACCTTTTAGTAGAATCGATGTCAGCTCTACATGAAAAATAATTAGTTTTTATACGATATTTTTAAAAATATTTATCACATACATTATTAAGCTCGTTAATGGCATTTCATTTAAAAAGCGTATTAAATATGACCATGACAATGTATTGGCCACACATCATAATATACAATAAAAAATGCCGATGTGAATGCGAGAAAGTATCTAACAGTTCTAACTGTAATATTCATATATAAAATTCAAGTTGGACACGAACACTTATAGGCTTTCTTGCAAATTGCATTAAAGAACTAAGCAGCATTTACTATAATTATTTATGTAGGTACTGGTTTTTTCCCATTAGAAGTCGAAATTGATACTTATGGATTTATTTTCATGCAACTTAATTAAGATATGATCCACTCACCGCATGAACAATTTTTGACTTGCGCATCGTCTTCATCGTCCTCAACACTCTGCTCCTCCAAGAGTGGCACCTCCAGTCCAAAGATAGCGTCGAATAGAAACCTTTGCGATCGATTTCCTGATGATACCTGAAAATTGCCACACTATTTTTAGACGTCTGTACTAAAATATAATTATTGACCATTTCTTTAACAATATGCACTTATAAATATGAATTAATCAAATTATATGAGCAGTAATGTATTCATCTTGACAATTATAAATTTTAATTATACTTTAGGATACAAGTAATTTAGATTTTAAGAAGTCACAAAAATATAAACTACTTCAATAATAATAAAAACGTTTATTTCGAAAGTTGGCATGGTGTGAATAAATATAAAATCTTATCTTATTACATAATCAATTTAAAAAGTCTTTAAATGCTTCCGGAATTTCAAGCAGTAGGTAAATACCAACGACATACATATTATATACATACAAACATATGTATATTGAAGCTTCTGAAAGTAAATTGGACGATTTAACGACTAACCCATGTAAAGGAGTTTCAATGGACAAAAAAGAATATTTAAATTCCGTTCAGTTTTGCAGATACGTTACTTGAAGTACATGTTACTCGAACTCCGGAAACCAAACCGTTTAGCTTTATCACACTATTTTGTTATGCTTAATTGATTGACATAAATATTAATGCATTAAAATCCTTGAACGCATTTCAATTTGGTTCGGTTGCAAAAGAAAATGGCGACCGTATAAGGGTAACGAAAACGAAACGAAAATTGAGGTTAAGTCATACATGGCAAGCGGTTTGACGAACAAGTTTTCTGATTTCAATCGTATTACGAAACAGCTCATTATTTTATTGTGTCAGTGGTATATCTAGCGTCGTCTGTCGGATATGCACTTATGTAAGTTTTGTTTACCATTTCAAGATGCCGACATTTTACTTTCGCGTCGAACAGTTCGCGCGTGAATCGCTGTTGCGCAATACACTCAAAGTTAATTGGCCAGTAATGTCAATGTTGCTTTCACAATCTCCTCGGGCATGTTCCGGTGTGCTATTATCTTATTGTTTCGCTTCTTTCCGTTATATTTAAGGACGCTTTCTAGAAATGTAACGCTCGGAAGTCGTGCTTTTGAATCTACAGTTACAGATAGCTGAAAAGACGTCGGGTATCTTGCACTAAGTAGCGCTTGTCAAAATCTTTATCCAGCTGCTGTGGTCGTTAGTTGCCGTTTCATTGTTTTAAGACTATTACCGATGAACTAGAAATGTTCTTATTTACGAGGTCCATTCCGTTGTTTTATCGGCAGATAAAATTGAGCTTTTAGTAAGCACGCTGGTTGTTCTGATGCAAATATATAATCGATCTATAAACGCGAAAATATTCGTCTCGATATTATTTTAATGTGGCGGTATTGACCTTGTTATCAAGTCTATAGGCTCTCGTGTTGTTGCCCTGCTGCCCTTATACGTGTGCATGACACCGTCGTGTACATATAATACATTGCATACAAAATCAGCAAAATAGTCCTATACTATATTTTACACATTTTGTTAAAGAATACAATACTGTTTTATTTAAGTTATATTATTGCACCCTACTAATTAATATACCTTTATTGCTGTAGTAAAAAGGCAGAAAATTTATGCTCATAGATGTAACAAGCAAGTGACGATTAAGACTCTAGAAATTAGACTGGCCTTCAAAACTTGTCCCCACACTTTGATAATTACAATACCTTTAAATGTACACAAGATGTAATTACGAAATAAAAAATATTCGTAAAATAACCTAATTTCTTATAGAACAACTTCATATTCAATAACTTTTTTAAGGGATACTACCTGAAAAAAAATTGTATGTAAACCTCTCATAGCTTTTACAGGGATTTCAGATCGAAAAACATTTGGCGGCATTCTGTAGGTTTCTGTTGTTGTTATATCTTACTTTTACAAAAACTATTTTCATAAAAACAAAAGACTTTTAACTTTGCTGTTTTAAATTTCTTACAAAGCGACAAGATATTAACTCTGAAGACGTTCCTTATCGCAGCCGTTCGCATAATATTCATGCGCTTTCCCTTGTGTGTCGCCAACGTAACGCTGTGACGAAACTGGCGGCAGTCGTCGATATATGTATTATCTAATGTGTTATAACATCATAAATAATTAAGGAGGCTAAGGTTGCTACTGTTATGGTACAGCACGAGAAAGTGTAACGTTTTAGCAATTAGAACAAATGAAATTTTTGAAAAGCTTAGGTACTTTATTAGCGTGCCTCGTTGGCCGAGTGGTTGCATATACAGCTCATTTAAACTGACGTAACTAACGGTAGATGTAGGCCGTCAATTATGGGTGTAGATAAATTCTATGCGGCAATAGCAAAGTCTTGACCACCACCATGGCCATCATAATTATAATCATGTCTTTTCGTTGTTCCACCATTCAGCAGCAAAATAAACCGTCCTTGTGGAAGAAACTCCCCTTGTCATTAAATCATATGTTTTTAGAAGTAATTGAGAGATTTAACTAAACGTTGTCAGTTAATTCGATATATTATACTATTCAATGCCAAACGTATCTAGACGAAGTGAAATTGGGGTTAGTTTTTAGAAAAAAAAATGACAATGATCTTTTTACAGATAACACATCCGAAACCGAAATGTTCTACCGTGACCCAGATATACCCCCTTTATAATCAGAATTGAGATTTGCTAATGGACCCTGACTTTGATTTAATCACCCATTTCAAGTTCAATATCTGATTGGAGGCCGTTTGTTATAGATTGCTCGGTCAAGCTGAAACATTTGATAACCTATTTCGATTTAGGTTTTGAATTTTAACACATATTCAATAAACTAGAAGCGGTGATTTTAAAAATTATGACTGAGGTCTGAGACCCAAGATATAAACACCAGTATCGTATTCCAAGGTTCATCAAATCTTAGACAGTCGTACTGCCCGTATTTAAAGGACATCTGTTACATTATCACGTTGACCAATGGTCATACGAATTAATTGTTTATCCAGAATGTTTAAACCACCATTAGGAATTTGTTTTACCGTAATTATAAAACCATTTCTTACTAAAAATGCAACCAGTAACATATATTTTAGAATTTACAGTTACTATGTAATCAATATTTCATTAATATGTTTATAAAAATATCTAACTAAGACATTCTAAAAAGATACCTATCTGCCTATAATATATAAACTGTAATTATAATTGACAAATTGTTACAATTTAATATAAATGTTTTTAGAGTTTAATTTCGCATTACATGTTACATTAAACTGCCATTTAAATGTGACAGCTTTAAAAATAAAAAGCACAAGCTAGACAGTAGATCCGCTTCGATACATTTATTTTTTCGCCTCCGCTTTTACACCGCCACTGAATTCGTAAGGTCAAAAACTAAACTACTTTCCAAAGTATAATTGCAGTGCGCCTTTCACAAGGTAATTGTTATTGTACTCTCGTTTTTGTTATCCAATGCTGTTTATCAAATGTAAGAAAGCTGTAATAGCACACAGCTCTGAATGTAAAGCCTCTTTCACACAGACCGCGTGCGGTTTGAGCAAAAACTGATTTATTATATTTTTTACGTAGGGCACTTCACAATTTGGTTTTTTCTCTGAGCTCAGCAGCATCAATATTATTTATTAATAAAAAATTGAGTTGTCAATGAAAATAGTAAAGTTTTACAAGTTAAAAATGTATTCGATGTTTTGTAGTGTTTATATAATATTTTTAATAAATTGTGTTTAATTTTAAAAAATAATTTACGTAAAAGGCCATTTCACAATAAGGATGAGTTTTTGTGTATAAAAGTTCGCTAGTCCGCGCAAGGCCTAATGAATCAGAGTGACCCCCAAAGTCAATCATTCGTCAAACAACCCGTATTGAAGACAGTTAATTTTTTGCAGATATTAAATTCAATTTGTGGTACACTTTTACTAAATACGCTTGTCGGTTTTATTTTATCACAGTTTTTATCTGACTACACTATTAGACTTTAATATTGCTCTGGTTTTTATCATTATTAAAAAAGCAATATAATCTTGATATATTTTTATGCAGATATTAATTTGAGAGCTAACTTTCAATTTTTTTCCTCGCTAGCTGTCTATCAAATTTGGTTTTTACCCCTAAAATTAATGTTGATACTTTTAGATTGCATGCTCTTTATTTTGACATTCTTTTATACGCGGACTGTAAAAACAAGTATTTATTCTGCCGTTTGAGAAATTTCAACAAGACTTCTTGCGTACAAAATAAACTTTAGAACCATCGTAAAATTACTTTTCATATAATCTGACAAAAAGCACAGTAGCTCTTGAGATATAATAGCATTCCAGTCTTCATATCTTATATTGGACATGACGAACATGTCTGGTTCTAATTTTTTTTATAAGTAGTAGGTAAGTATTGAACACGAATAATGTATAGGTATATACCTACTACGTCTCAAAAGGTCGAATTGGTTTTTCGTTTCATTTGATAATCTATATTACTCCAATAATGTTAAAGTCACTTTTTCATAAGAATAAAAAATACGTCATTTATTACAGTATATTTGTCTTTCTCTGGACTGTGACTTGCCATGAGTAACGCTTACATTCAGTATCGGTTTCAATAGACAACACCCTTAGAAATAAACTTCCAACAAAACCGTCAGAATCGAAACAGAACCGCATCTAAAATCAGTTATTCCTCTATTGACCATAGAGCTCTTAGCATGAATTAGTATCTGTACATTAGCAAATTAATAAACGTTCGAAAAAGGAATAACTATTTCTGATACGGAAAATCCGTTACGGCGGTACCCAAATTAATGATATATAATTGCGAACGGTTATAAAACAATATTATGTAATGCAGCAACCACGTCACTAGCGAAAGTAGTGTACATCCGGTTAATCTACGAATTATTAACGTATCATTATAGGTCGATTAGTAACCACGCGTAACAATGACAAGCGATAATAATATAAAATTGCCGTAGTTTTCCGCTCAAACGATTCCCTGTAATAACCACGCGTTATGACATGTCTCCGCGAGTTACGTTCATCCTAAAAATCGATATGGTAATGGAATTTTATATTAATGAGGCATATTCCGAAAGACGCAGTAAGATTGGCGTATTTTGACGCTCAAATTATTCGTTGTAATTTCCTCCAATTATGCCATTTCTTCTTTCGGTTTTGTGAAACATAAGTAATATTTCGAAAGCACTAAAATATGTCTACCAAATGATTTCATAGATTTACCTAATTGTTAAAATAGTTTTGTCATATTTTATGATTTCAAAACCAATATGCAGCTATAAAAATTCTTACATTATAATAATCAAAAGACCCAAACCAATTCGATTCATTCATCAGGAGAAAACTAATTAGGTACATTACCTTACCTTACAAAGTACCTACCACTCGTTAATTCCCTAATTGTAGTCTGTCTATTAATAGTACGGAAAATGTAATCATTATCGAAGGACTCTTAATTTTTCAATAAAATAACAACAGTTTCATCAGCTATGGGCTGGAGTTTATGAAAAAGGACATATTCTAATAGATCTGAACTAATCGGTCTATCCCGAAAAAACAAACATGAATTAAGTCAGTACATAAATAAAACTTAATTGCCATACAATATTTTACCCCCTATCGGACTCTTGAGGGTTGATTAGGAAAATATTTTGTAAATAACCATTCTCGTTAAATTCAATCAATAGCTAAAAATGTTGGAACCTCTCGGTACAAAGCCACCAATACCAAAATAGCTTTAAAAACAACCTATGTTATGGCAACCAGACGGCTGATAAACTTAATATATGTAACATACATGTTAATACATATAATATACTTATAGATATACTTTTTACACCCTGACACAAAAAATACTTACTCAAAAAGCAAATATTTGTTTTGGATAGGATTAGAACCCACGACCCCCAACTAGTCAGATCCATCAATCGCTAGAGCAACTGACCAATTTACTACCTAGAACATCAAATTTTAACAACAGCGATTAAACATTGTGATGCGGCATTGTAAGAGCCAATATTCATTTTTACGTGAAAAAAGTAGTAAATGAGCGAGCAGCAGTAGTAAGGTACCGCTGCTTATGGTAGTTACTTGCAACCAATGCCGTACAGATCCGTAACTAGGTATAGCTATACCATGTCACTCCTCTCTTGTCAGATTAGATTTCATGTACCTGATAACCATCAAATCACCATCACCCCAGATCACAGTTGGGTATAGGCCTTCCGCCAATAACCACCATTGCGCCCTGTCCTGTGTATCTACAGTAATGATATAAAACTAGAGAAACCGGCAGAATATTTACGAATGAAATAGATACCGTAAATGCGTGTATGAAACATATAAACAAGCACATTGTCACGCATTTTTGTTGTACTTTGGCAGAGACTAAAGATTTCCAACTGTTATGACCTAGCAAGCTTCTTTTCCCTCTTCTAAAATATTTGTGTATAGGTTTCGTAATGGCAGCGTGCAGAGTGTGGTCTTAACTCTTCTTATTGCAATGTCAAACAGTGGAACGATAAAGGGATCGACGGTTACAATATGAGAAGGTACTGGTGTTAATATTTATCGCTG